>JXSR01S017872.1:17193-29595 GCA_000969725.1 Ophiothrix spiculata
TTTGTATTCATCTGTCCTGTTGATGTCCATCTTACTTCTGCAAGTCCTAGTACATCCAAACTCAAACGCTCTGCCTCCATGCGAACCTGATGTAATTTACCACAATCGTTCATTGTCCATATTTGGGCATAAAAGTATTATTTTCGGGATTTTAACCCACTTAGCAAGATTTTTTCAACAATTTTTTGTGCTAGGATGATGCACAAGTTGAAAGGTCTGTTAGAATCTATCAAAAACTCATATTTGAAAAAATGGTCTCTATGCCGTTTTGCAATTCAGCTCTTCACATCATGACAGATAGTTCACAATAATATGGTTTTATGATCAACTCCAAAAACCAAGAAATTCTAATGGCATGACCGTAAAGAGAGCTCTACATACCTTTGTCATCCTATTCAGTGTTCTAAGAATTAACCTTCAGCCACTACGACTCACAAGATATACACTGTATGCAGCACCCAAATATGGAGCATTCGCAGGAGCAGGGGACCAACGGCTTTAAGTGACTTCCGTACCACGGAGTAATAAGAGTAAGGTTTCTTGCCCAAGGAAGCAAGAAGACATGAACCGACCGGCAGGCCCGCCACCGGCTCTCGAACCCACAATCTTTGTATTACAAATCTCGTGCTCTAACCGCTCTGCCACACTGTTTTTATATCCTAGATTCTAACCTTCAACAAATTATAATTCTTGAGCTTCTTGAAACTAGTTTGCCTACCTTTTTTCAGCCCAATCAGTGTAATCTGTAATCAGTTAGCCTCCAGCCAGTATGGCGTTCCATCCTCAACTCTCCATCCAAGAATCCTAATGGCATGACCATGGAGAGACCTCCAGTCTACGTACCTTTATCACCCAAGTCAGTGTTCCAGGAGTTTATAGCTACCAGCCAGTATGGTGTTCCATCCTAAACTCCCCAACCTAGAATTCTGATGGCAGGACCATGGAGAGACCTCCAGTCTACGTATCTTTACCACCCAAGACAGTGTTCCAGGAGTTGGCTACCAGCCAGTATGGTCATGGTGTCCCATCCTCAACTCCCCATCCAAGAATTCTGATGGCAGGACCATGGCGAGACCTCCAGTCTACGTACCTTTACAACCCCAGACAGTGTTCCAAGAGTTAGTACCAGCCAGTATGGTGCCCCATCCTCAACTCCCCATCTACGAATCCTGATGACATGATCATGGAGGAGAGACCTCCAGTCTACGTACCTTTAATAACCCAGTAAGTGTTCCAGAAGTTAGCTACCAGCCAGTATGGTGTCTCATCCTCAACTCTACAACCTAGAATTCTGATGGCATGATCATGGAGGAGAGACCTATACTCTACATACTTTTATCACCCCAGTCATTGTTCCAGGAGTTAGCTACCAGCCAGTATGGTGTCCCATCCTCTACTCCCAAACCAAAACAAAAATTCTGATGGCAGGACCATGGAGAGACCTCCAGTCTACATACCTTTGTCTCCCCAGTCAGTGTTCCAGGAGTTAGCTACCAGCCAGTATGATGTCCCATCCTTAACTCCTAAATCAAGAATCCTGATGGCAGGACCATGGAGAGACCTCCAGTCTACGTACCTTTATCACCCCAGTCATTGTTCCAGGAGTTAGCAACCAGCCAGTATAATGTCCCATCCTCAACTCCCAAATCAAGAATCCTGATGGCATGACCATGGAGAGACCTCCAGTCTACGTACCTTTATCACCCCAGTCAGTGTTCCAGGAGATAGCTAGTAGCCAGTATGGTGTTCCGTCCTCAACTCCCCATCCAAAAATCCTGATGGCATGACCATGAAGAGAACTCCAGTCTACGTACCTTTATCACCCCAGTCAGTATTCCAGGAGTTACCTACCAGCCAGTAGGGTGTTCCGTCCTCAACTCCCCAACCAAGAATCCTGATGGCAGGACCATGGAGAGACCTCCAGTCTACATATCTTTATCACCCCAGTCAGTCTTCCAGGAGTTAGCTACCAGCCAGTATGGTGTCCCATCCTCAACTCCCCATCCAAGAATCCTGATGGCAGGACCATGGAGAGACCTCCAGTCTACATACCTTTTATCACCCCAGTCAGTGTTCCAGGAGTTAGCTACCAGCCAGTTTGGTGTTCCGTCCACAACTCCCCATCCAAGAATCCTGATGGCATGACCATAGAGAGACCTCCAGTCTACGTACCTTTATCACCCCAGTCAGTGTTCCAGGAGTTAGCTACCAGCCAGTATGGTGTCCCATTCTCAACTCCCCATCCAAGAATCCTGATGGCAGGACCATGGAGAGACCTCCAGTCTACATACCTTTATCACCCCAGTCAGTGTTCCAGGAGTTAGCTACCAGCCAGTAGGGTGTTCCATCCTCAACTCCCCATCCAAGAATCCTGATGGCATGACCACCTAAAGCCTCACCACTCACGTGTTTGTAAACACCTGAAAATATATTCAAAACCAACTTGTCAAGTATATTTTTTCTTTCCCACAGGACAAGAAACAAAAACGCTTTCAACAACTCACCGTATGCAGAAGTGCACCGTTGTTGATTTCTGATGAATCCACAGTTGGTATTCACAGTGTACACAGAGGTGCGTTTACGCAGTAAATGCACTGTTCACCGCGCGTTTGGAACTTGAGTACATGCAAAGGCTTGCGCTTGGGAACAGTTGAAGAACGACAACCAGAGAGTCTATATATAATGGGAGATGAAATGACGCCCATGTCCTATAGTACTTACTGTTAAAGTGTTGATACTTGAAATGTTTCTAGGGGAAAGTTTGTGAAATCATTTTATTACATCCTACACTTACCACTCCTATAAGTTAGGAAATCAGCGTACACTGTTAACGCACCCTCCACTGGACCATTTGTCATGATTTCTTCTTCGATGTGTTTGGAGCTCACTGTATATGCAGATGCACCTGTATAATGTAACAGTAATAAATGAAATTTAGCTACCTATTTTTAGTAAAAATAATAGAAATTTGAGAAAATTGTTCGTGTTCTATAAACACAAAATACAAGAATGTATTAACTGTCTTGTGCTATCACCAGTGGGGATCTGCCACCCCACTGATATGCCACCCGTCAACAGGAATTCCGGCCCTCTTACAATCAATATTCCCTCGAGGTGGTGGGCCAGCAGTGCATGAAAAGCACCACCTCCCAACTGGTGAGCTAAATTGAATAAGTAAATATCTGCTGCTTTCTCTTTATCTACTAGCAAATAATCTGCTTCTTGGGGAAATAACCCCTGTGAATTCTAACTAAGTCAAAAGATGTATTTCATGTCTACACTATCTGCTTTGAACATATTTTGACCACACCCATGATGATCCTGTTTCTGCTGCTTCAGACACTGCCCTGCTTACTGACTTGATCTGTTTCCTATTAAAACCCAACACTCGCAGCCACTTCTGGAAAGAAAATGCAATGAAACCACGGCAGCCTACTTCAAAGGGATAGCAATAAGCCCTCCAACCTCTTTCTGTGCATTACGCTACCAACTATGCATACTTTGTTAGCTTCCTTTCATGGGCGTCATCTATGTTATCTTCCCAAGGAACTGTCAACTCACCGATGATTACTTCTTTTGCATTCTCAGACCAAAGCGTAACATCGGGTCGGAGAAGCGTACCTGCAATGTCGTGTGGAAAGCTGCCTTTTCCGTCCAGATCAGCCTGAACCTGCCAGTCGTCTGCCGATGAAAGAATGCTCGGTCTAATCTCGAGCTGTAAGATCTTGAGTCAAAGCCTTTTCTGACAAATGGAATGAAATGTTTGGTAGTAATTGGAGTCTGGTTTGCATTGACACTTGCAACTTTCTGTTCTATCGCGTCGGTTAGTACTTGTAGCACGTTATTATGTCTCCATGTGTACATGCCACTCGAAAGTGCTGATGGACAAGCACTCAGGATACCACACGCAATACAGACATCAGGTTGATTATCATACCATCTACTTAGATTAACAGGAGTTAGCAGCAAATCATAAGTCGATCTTACAAGGAAAGAGATGCGGAGCGGTTCCATCTGCCAAAGGATATTCCATGAAATATTTCGCTGTTCAACAGTTTCCCAGCGTGTCCATGATCCTCGTTTGGATTGTCCGACTGCTTTGGCCACTCTTTTCTCTTCATCTGCATCTCTGATTTCTTGTGCAACCATGGCACGTTGCTCCTTCTCTGTAGAAGAAGACCACCACTTGTGAGTTGTTAATCCAAGACCCTGAAGTCCTACTTGAGTAGCACCAACCATTTCCTTATGCTTTAACCTAGACTCCGCCTCATCCACAGTTTCACTGGCTGTCCATTTCCTGCCAGTTCTCACATCTTGCTGAATGGCCTTTACCACTGGGTCATTTGAGTCACGTATGGTCATGAAGGATCTTGCCTTGGCCACCTTATATTCGTCTAACAAAGATCGTATTGCTACTATGTATTGCAACATTGGTTAAACTAACTGGCACACCTAACCATTTCTTTACATATTTGTTGATGCCACATTCCATGCACTCCACATGTGTCAAAGCTACCTCATACACTGTGAGTGGCCACATTATTAATCCATATTGCAGACACCATAATTCAGCTTGCCTGGTAAGCCACAATGATCTGCCTAGCTGTTTCTTGAACCCTCTTTGTATCTTTAAGATCTTCAGTGTACCACCGGCCAAGACTTTTCACTGGTTGTTCTTGAATTGATGGAATTTCCTCATCACAGAGCATGACGTGGTGATTGATAAGCTTCCCATGTTTAAGCACAAGGCTTCTTGACTTCTTCGCTTTGAATTTCATTCTTCCCCAGTCCATGAGATGCTGAAATCACTCCAACAGCAAAGTCACTGCATTAGTATTTGGGCTTATGAGGTGTAAGATCGTCCATAAAGGCTCGAATTGGTGGTAATTCTTCAGAACCTCCCAGACAAACTCCTGGACTAACTCTCTCTGCTGATCTAATGATAACTTCCATTGCAAGTACAAAAAGAATTGGAGAAATAGTGCAGCCCATGAGTATACCAATATCAAGATTTTGCCAGTTTGTTGTGTAATATGCAGTTGTAAATCGCATCTTGAACTGACTGTAGTACTGCATAATGTAATTCTTAACTTTTGCCGGTATCCATAGGAAGTCCATAGCAAATTCAATCAGAGAATGAGGAACTGAGCCATATGCATTAGCAAGATCAAGCCATACAACACTAAGATTCTTCCTCAGCTTCATTGTCTCCTGGATGGTATGCCATATCATACTCGAGACAACCCGGAGAACCTGGTATCCCAGCTTTTTTTTAGTAAAAATAATAGAAATTTGAGAAAGCTGTAATTATATCCATCCTGAAAAGGGGAGCTGTGGAAATGGTCCTAAAGAAGAATCAAAATACAGAGGAACAAGTAAGTTGGTTTGAAAACCACACGTCTCACCTGGTGGTGGTTTGTTAAGGATTTCTACAAAAAAATCATTATTCAACTATGCTCACCATATGAGTGACAGTTTGTTATATGTGTGATCACGATTTAAAGATATATCAGAGAGACCTTTGGTATCTCAGGTTAACTTCCTGATAGAGGTCATTTGAGGTCATGCTGTGTTTTTTAGCGATCAGTGGTCTTGCATGTGTTACCTGGTGAATAGTACATAGGGTGAAATTTGCAAAAAATATGGTCAAGTCAAGAATTTGCAGACAACTTAAAACACTAGCAAGATTGTCCATTGAATAACAAAGATTTTTTGTGTTGAACGCTAGCTATATGTAGGGGAAGGTGGGGTTAGTTGGCCCTCGACGAGTTTCTGCTCACGTGACCTAGGGAGAATGATGTTACTGGTGGTTTTCGGTCATATATAATGCATCAAGTTTACCATAAAATTTTCAAAACCCAGCTCATCTCTTTGTGTGAGTTATCAGTAAAACGAAGTTTTGAGTTACCTTTTTTAGCAAACGTAATTTTGTGCTAGTGTGAAGATATTACTTCGCTGGTCCAAGTTATTATTATCGATTACGAGCTATGGTACATGTCCAACATGTCATGGGATCAAATCCACTTTATCCATTGTTTTGTTGGTATACCACGAGGTTAAGTCAAACTGGGACTACGGGGTGAGTTGGCCCCCTACCACATGGGGTAAGTTGGCCCTACGGCGAATTTGCCAAAGATGGTATGATAACCTACTCAGACTTTAGCACAATAACATTTATGTCGTTTTAACACGATTTTAATTCTAAACAAGTAAATAGATGCGTGTAACAAGACGCAAGGAGTCTTAAATGAAACTGGTAGTCCTATATTGCATATATTGCATGCAGTTAGCACTGTACACAAACCTTAGAAACAACGAAAATCAAGATTCCGGTGCTCATCGATAAATGTACTCATTTGTACTATAAGGAATCACCACGTGGAACGACAGTCTCTTGAAAGCACCCACGGCTATACAAATGTTTGCATTTTGACGTCACGATATCGATTCAAGAAGTTAATATTTTCAATGCTGAAAAGGTTTTTGCAGATGAATATCGTAACTGCATAGTCGTTCTAGCTAAGATTTTTTGAATTACTTAATCATTAGTACAATCTTATGACCAATCCGAGATATTATATTTATCAAGGATTAATTTGATACCAAATACATCAAAATCAATTGAGTTGGATTCTTCACAATGACGAAATTAGGAATTGCATTGTACATGTTCAACAATAGCAACATAGAATGAAGTCCTCATTAATAATTTCTTTCGCCAGTATCGTATAACATACTGCATAGCGCGGAAGGTAATTACTATGCATAATACAGATCCAAAGCCCTCATGCATCGCGCAGGCGTAACTACCAGAATTGAACAGACCGACAAGAAGTATATTGTTTTGGCCAAACTTATTGATCTATAAGTAACGTAAAATTCCCATGTGATCACAGCGAGAAGTGTGGCCGAGCGGTCTAAAGCGCTGTGCATGACAAATGTATCAGACCAATGTCATATCCAGCATCATATCATTTTCTGCGGCCGAGATCGAGTCTCCGGGCAACCTTTTATTTTTTTCTTCACTTCTTTTCATTTTAAACGTTCAATAGATTGATTTAAGAGTAAAGACACCGACATAATCGGGTTACTGATTTTTTTTTACAACTTTACCGTTCAGGTATTCATAGCCTCAACCAGAGAGATGTACAATTCTACATCTCTCTGCCTCAACACAGGCCTTCCGATGGTCAGTCTTGCATACACATGCTGTCTAATTGAAAGTAAAGTATTCAATACGCATACTTGTATTCTTTATGCGAATTACGTGTAGCGGAAAGAGATATTGATCTGCTAGTGATTCATTTATATCTGAATTTTGTCCCACTGCTAAGCCTTGTGTGTAGGCCACAACGTATCTTTTTAAAAGATCGATATTGTATTAATTTATTATGGCATTTCATCTCAAAAGGACATTTTTGTATGCAGAACATTCCCGTGCTTCACTTAAAGAAACATAATGTACGAAATGTGTCACGGTAAAACGAGTACGACTCTTTTTTGTAAATGGGGCCAACTCACCCCACTGGGTGGGCCAACTCGCCCCGAGGGCCAACTCACCCCACCCTGTTGACGCCTTTTTTATTTTTTTAATTATTCAAATACGATAAGCCGCAGAGTCTTTGTATTTACATAAAACATAGCTTGGGTACATATCTATCTTGTGTTAACAGAAACATCTTCTAGACCTTAACCTCTCCAATACAGGGGCGTTCAAACAAAAGGGTGACCAACTCACCCCACCGTCCCCATATCATCAAAAGTGTAAAATGATGATGATGTTCAAAAGTTAAAGCCGGTCGCTCTTCTACTCACCAAAAACTTTGTCCTCTTCGTAGTTCTTTGCATATCCCTGTCTGCAGGCGTGTTTGCATTTTGGTGTCTTCACCGGAACGTCCCCACATGGTTTCAATTTGTCCTTCACATGATGATCACAAGCTGCTACTTCGTAGGGCTGACATCCTTCGCTACTATCATACTGTCCCCCGGTGACAATTCCATCATGTATCCAAAATTCCCATGCAGCCATAGGATGCCCTCCATCACACCTAAATTAAATTTCATAAAGTTCGGCATTAATTCAACTTTCAAAGTGACCCGAAGCGGCAAAACTGAAAAGCGACAAAACTGAAAAAGTGTGAAATGAAGCAGACGACACCCTGAGCTACAAAGCGACAAAGCTACTGGCAAAGTAGCATCAGTTGGACATTCCATAGCATCTGTGTGCTAGTTGTAATTCCATAATATTTTAAGGGTAAAATCAACCTGGCACTCGGCACTCTTACAAGTATAATCAGCACCCTCATTCGAAGCCTTCAAATAGTACTAGTATGCAACATATATACAGGGTGTGTCAAAAAAACTCCCGTAAGATTGGAAAACAAAAATATTTAAAATATACCCTGGACAAAATCAGGTACAAAAATAGTACAACATTCCTAAGGTGCATATTTGGAACACAATTATAGTACAGTTTTAGTACAAATATAGTACAAATTTGTGTACTATAAATGTTCTCAAATTGTACTTAAATGATGTTCCAAATGTGCACCTTATAGGAATGTTGTACTATTTTTGTACTCGATTTTGTCCAGGGTAAGCAGGCCCTTTTTCAAATCCTCCGAACCATATAAAAGTCTTTCATGCTCATTACTCTGTTAACAGCTTTCGGAGATAATATACCATAGCCTGTGAATCAGATCCAAAAGCCTACTTCCAAGAAGGTGACTATTAGACCTTTAAGGTATTCTTCTATTCGCACTTTTGGGCAGTGGGTTACAAATGAAACGTGGGATGGTGTCTTGGAGACTTCCTCGGCAGATACAATGGCGAAATCGCAAGAAGATCTGCTTTCTGAAAAATATAAAGATTACTTCCAGCAAAAAACTGTGACTCTGAGAACTAAAGACAAACCTTGGATGAATGACAGTATTAGAAAACTCATTGCAAAACGCAATAAGACTTATAAAGCTGGTAACATGACACTCTATAAGCCGCTTAAAAACAAAGATATCTATCAAATAAGACATGCCAAAAAATCTGTCTATGCAAAAAATATTGAATGCTTAAAAAAGAGCAAACCTGTTAAATGGCACAAAAACATAAGAAACATAACCGGCCATAACAATAAGTCTGGTGAATTTGATCTAAGCTTCTTAGGTCAAACAGTTAATGACCAAACACATAAACTGAATGAGCATTTTGCAAGTGTTTGTTGTCAGTTACCACCACTTAATATGTACTCTTTACCTGCTTATCTACCATCCCTTCCACCACCAACAATACATGTCTGGGAAGTTCAAAGTAGGTTAAGCAAACTCAGTATCTCAAAGGCAAGTCACCCGGAGGATATTCCAATTAAAGTAACTAAGGAATTTTCCTATGAGATAGCTGTACCTCTGACAGCAGTGTTCAGCAAAAGTCTTCAAGAAGGGATTTTTCCACAAGTATGGAAAACTGCTTCTATTACACCTGTTCCAAAAGTCAAAAAACCTGAGTCTGCCTGTGAATTACGCCCAATTGCTCTTACAAAAATTTTTGGGAAGGGAATTGAAGCCTTTTTGGCCGAAAGGGTAAAAAAAGAATTTTTTACCAATTCTTGATACCAAATAATACGGTAATGTAAAAGGAACTAGCACAACCCATTATCTTGTTGACATGCTGGACACTGTTGTTTCGGGTATTGACAAACCTTCCCACTTTGCCACCTTGGTCGCGGTTGATTTTACAAAGGCTTTCGACCGTATCAACCATACTATTGCTGTTGGTAAAATCATCTGCTCTGGAGTAAGACCGTCAATAATTCCAACAATCAGTAGCTTTCTTGAAAATCGCACCAAATGTGTCCGATACAAAGGTCAATTTCTAGCCACAAAAACATCACTTGTGGAGTCCCCCAGGGAACTAAGTTAGGGCCTATAATCTTCACTATCATGGTGAATGACGCTGCTGAAACCATCCCTAGTCGTTGGAAATTTGTTGACGATCTTACTCTGGCTGAAATTACTAACACAAAAACAGGTTCTCATCAACTCCAGTATCACTTGAATGCCTTGGATGATTGGTGTAAAAGTAATGACATGTTGCCAAAACCATCTAAATGCCATGTCTTACATGTAAATTTAAGAACCCTGTCCAACTCCCACAGCTTTGTCTTGGTGGTGAGGTTTTGCAAGTGGTTGAGCATTTGAAATTACTTGGCCTAGAAATCCAAAATAACCTTGGATGGGACATACAAGTCAAAAACATGATCTCCCGGGCTGGGAGGCGTTTATTTATGTTGTATGTTTTACGTAGATATTCTGCACCAGTAGAGGATATGCTGACCATCTTTCAAACTTATATCCGCCCCATTCTCGAATATTCTTGTGCAGTGTGGCACCCAGCTCTCACACAACACCAAAACTCCCAAATTGAGAAAATATAAGAACGGGCGTGCAAGATTATCCTTGGGAATAAATATCTGCACTACGAGGATGCATTGCATGAACTCAGCATCACTAGCCTCACTGATCGTAGGGAAGAGCTCATCTTGAAATTTGGTCAGGGTATCCTCAACTCGGAAAGACACCGTCATATGCTTCCAGAATATCGTGCTAACACTCATAGCCTCCGTCGCGTCAACAAATTTCAGAAACCACTTTGCAAAACAAGCAGGTATCTCAACTCCACAATTCCATTTGTCATAGACAAACTAAACGCCTCTTAGCCCAAGTAATTTGCTTTTGTTGTAATTTGTATTTTTGTGAATCCGTATATATTATTGAACGCCAGCACTTTCAGCCCTTTACTGCCTGCTGGCTCTTTGTATACCATGAATAAATAAAATAAATAAATAAATAAATAAATAAATAAAAAAAAAATCTTTGCTGTACAAGTAGTCAAGTTAGTTGCCCCACAGTAAATACATAGGCGTATTATAAACCAAACCTCACATTAATGCAATGCATGCAGGGATTGTACTCATTGATGAGAGGATCCTTGTCAAAAATATGCCGTACCTGTGTCATTATGCAAGAGGTGCCCGGACTAAAAAAAATACTATAGTAAACATTGCTACTATTGAGTAAATAAATCGATGACAATACTCAATAGAGCTTCATTCAAGGGGAGGGGAACTTAGAAAATCATGAAATTGGACCAGGCAATTTTACATCCAAATATTTGACAAATCATTACTTTTGTTTTACACAACCGATTGAAATGAAGCAAACGATATCTTAAAAGTTCATTTTAAAGGCTATAAAATACAACCTTTACATACTTTCTAACTATGCGTTAAACCCAAGAAAATTACACGCAAAAATTGTAGCGTGTTTTTTTTTTTCTGGGACACCATGTAATTCCAAGACACTTCACAAACCACGTGCTATTAGTAAGTTTGCCACAACTGGAGTTATCAAAATGAATAAGCATATTGCCAAAATTTTGTCAGAACTGATTTCCAGACATATCAATGGTAATCAATATACTTGTACTTGTTCCAACAGAAACCATTTCAGATTGCAGCTTGGCATAGCAAACAAACCATATGTGATGACTTACAACGAAAAGGGAGACTTTGCGACAAAACACTTTTCGAGAACTGATGAAAATAGGCAGCAAAAAATAAAGAAAATAATAAGAATTTTCAGCAGATTTTCTGTTATAAAATTTGATCGCCTCGATCAATTTCAACAAATAAGGTGTCATTTAAAAGCTTAGGGCTTTGCAGATGATATCAATTTTGAGTTTATCATTTCACCTGTTACAGCATTTTCTAAGCTTTAAAATGACACCTTATTTGTCGAAATTGATCTAGGCAATCAAATTTTACAACATAAAATCTGCTGGAAATTCTTATTTTTTTTTTTATTTTTTGCTACCTATTTTCACCAGTATCTCGAAAAGAGTTCTGTCGCAAAGTCCCCCTTTTCAGGGTGAGACATCACATATACGCTACATAACATGCAAATCTTACCCATCCCCACATGACGTGCAACATGTCATAAGATCTTCGGCTGAAAGATGTGGCTTCCGTTTGCAGTTTGAATGAATACATACACGGTCCGACATAGCTTCCACTGCACCAAAAGCCTGCCAAGGGGTATATCAATATTAGAAAGGCTTCAACCATCAACCAATCGTGGAGTTTCCTTACAGGGCCAGTCAAGAGTTCAACAATTCAGGACTTCACAACTATAGTAGAAACTCATTATAATGAAAACTTACACAATTATGTTCCCTAGTACATGTAGGCCTACCCTTTAGCGGATTTCCCTTGTTAATTTCCTCCGTTTTTAATATAGTGAAAAAAAAAGTAATATGGCTGTCTCCGGCGGCTCCGTTAAACATGTTAAAAAGAGTTTTCACCGTATGTACTAATGTATGTGTTGTCCCACGGCTTGTAAATTATATATATTT
>JXSR01S017878.1:31354-42756 GCA_000969725.1 Ophiothrix spiculata
GTATGACGAATTCCACGACAAATTATAGTTTGTCATACTAGACCATTTTCATGAAAACTTATTATTTGTCAAGTGATGAAACACAATTTTCAGTGTGTAAATTCAAGATTATTTTTTCAAAATTTACACAAGTTTGCAGTTTAAATAGTAAAAGAATTAATGTTACCCATGAAAATTTGATTGTGCATTATGCATATTCATCAACTTTCGCGCAACAACTTGATTGACAGGTTCAATATAGACAACTCATTCCGGAATGCATGGAATGCAGGTATCCCTAATTTGCATAATAGATATACTGAAAGAGAGATCAATTATTATGTACTAAAATTATTTCAAATGTGGTTTGATATAAACTCTGATCATGGTCGTTTAGAAAAAAATGCATGTTTAAATATCACAAAACTTGTATGCTTATTATTTTGTTGAATTTTGAACAAATGCATTTCTGACATAGGTATTTATCTTTGTTGATAACTCAAAAATTAATAACGCTGTGATATCACGGTTAGTTTTCTACATGTAACCATTTTTTGGGACACCTGGGGCCGATTTCACTAACATTTAGCGATGGTCGCTAACCCAGTTTTGATCGCTAAACTCCAAAAACGATCGCTAATACCGGGTATTTAGCGATCATTTTTGGAGTTTAGCGATCAAAACGTGGTTAGCGACCATCGCTAAATGTTAGTGAAATCGGCCCCAGCCTGGTATTTATCTATTTTAAATGCTCATATTATTCCGATATCCAAATCATTTATGCTTAATAATATTTACATTTAATACGAACAATACGGTTTGTATCTAAGACCAATATAACATGTAAGTTTTGAAATTGAAAGATGAAGAGGATTGTAAAAATTATATTGTACACCCCAGATCCCATGGCAAAAATGGACACAAACTCGTGCGATATGAACAGCAACAGCGAAGTGGTTAGTAACTCTCTATCTCAAAAATAAGTATATGATGTTATCAATAATTATTATATTGTTTATGAAAGCCTACCAATATACAACCTTAAAGATTTCGCATTGATTTGTTAAAAATTACATTTTGGGTACTAGTATCAATATAGTATGATATCAATAAGATAACTTTGCAAACCTTAAGAGTTTGTTTTGCTGTCAATGTACAATGATGTACCAGGTGTCTCAAAAATAAATGTGTGCAAAAACTATAGTAGTTGGAGAAACGACACTTTGCACACATAACTCTTTTCTAGATACTCATAAAATTTTAATATCACAGCATTATTACTAGTACTTTGAGATATAAACAAAGATAGACACCTATGTCAGAAACGCATTTATTCACGGGTAACATTAATTCTTTACCTGATTAAACTGCCAACTTTTATAACTTTTGAAAAACATCTGCATGATATGATACTTACACTTACAGGACATGTTAAAATTATAATTTTCTTTATTTATTAACAAAAGTCCGATTAACATTTTGAAATAGGTGACCACACTTGCCCCAAATGAAGATTTCGACATAATTTTCGGACTTCAAGTAATTTATGACGTCATAATTACGTAACAACTTGTCAGATTTTCATGATTTTGGTATCAATGAAAAGATGAGACCCTATTCTATACAATGGTATAAGGTAACCTAACTTTGGGCCTGTCAGTTGGGTTGAACGAAGGTTAATATTACATAAAACGAACATACTTACGATACGTTTCTGACCTAGGTATCTCTCATTGTTAATAACTCAAATAATAATAATGCTGCGATATTAAAATTTTGCAAAAGTCTAGCGAAGGTATATATGTACCATAATGTATGCAAAGTTTGAAGAATTCACCTACTCTAGTTTTGGTAAATGGCCATTTTTCTACATGTAACCATTTTTTGGGACACCTGGTACTTGTTGTATATATCGTCAATTCAGATTATCACCCAGACAACTGGATCACGCTTTCTTGTTTTGAACCATGATCGAAATGATCACCACACAAAAGTATTGCACTTACCGTTGTCAGGGGATGTGCGTGATCCAGTAACTGGGTGGGTTACGTAATAACTTCGACACTGAATTAAACAGCTAAAAAGAAAGAGAGAATGAAAAAGCAGATAACCATTTCTCAATTAGCGTCGATATTATATTAACGTACCTTTTTTTTTGATTATACAAAATCATTGTGAAGAGTCCGTATGTCGCCCTGTTGATCTACAGCAACAGCAATCAACTTCAAATCGTAATAAAACCCAAATGAATCGGTGAGTACAAAATAGGCCTATGTTTCAAATTAGTAGAACATACAGTGCTGACGACTTTTCGCAAAGAAAAGTTCGCCTTCTGTTTTGATGCAGGTAGCTCTACTTCAAGGAGGTAAAGAAACACCCTGTCCCTATGGGAAATCTAAGCAACTATGACAGCACAAGGAGTCCGGTGTAAAAGTCATCTTAGGCTTATTCTCCGATAAAGTGTGCAACTTTGCCGTTTTGGTGTCGCTCATGTTCGTGTTGCTTGTTTAACGTTGTTAAACCTATTATAAATGATTTGAGTGGTTTAGGTGATACATTAGAGTCACATTAGTAATATATGTGAAGCTAAACAATTTATCATTCCAGGAAAGTAGATAACGATTAATCTGAAAATGCCAAATCGTTACTTTTCCCCATGTCGCCAGCCATACTTTTTATGTTTTATGTGCCCCCGTTCCTAAAATATTCGGGCATATCAAACGCAATGCACGCTGTTAAAACAGCCCGTAATAGGTATTGATAATGACATATAAAGTTTAATTATATTAAGTATTTGATATGGCATACGAGCTTTATAAAGCATGTCGCCAATATTGCAAACAGATACGAAGCAGATTGTAAAATCGATAACAAAGTGTGAAAATGAATTTGTTGATGGATGATTCCGCATTGGGTTTATCAAGTAAACTTCAGTGTTGAATAACATATATGTTATATAGAATTATATGTTTACAGTAATGATTTACAAGGATATTAATATCAAAAATACCCTATGTGACTGTCACGTCGCGACAGATACGAACAGCACATTTTGCCCCCTTCTCGCAAAACGCGGTACACTATGAGCAAAATACTACACAACAGTGTAGTATGTGTAAAGCTCCTAAATTAGTGTGAAGATCAAGTTGGTAAGAAAACTAATTTTCTTAATAATGAATATTTAAAAAAAGATTCCAACAGATACGAACCGACAGATACGAACATTAGGTATAGGGAATACAATGGTTAAAAATCAAGTATTTTTAAAACATCTCCCATGCATTTTTTCTTCTTCAGAAGCCATAAGAGTTTATAATTTTGTATGTTTTTCATGAGTTGTTAGTAGTCGAAATTTCAACATTTCTCTAACCAAAGTTGCACGGTTTATCGGAGAATGAGCCCTTAGTCCCCTTGAATTCTTAGTTTTCCATAGACCGTAAAGGAATAATAAAGTGTGATACTAATGTTGCGTGAGAGTTGTTAGCCTATATTTACTGTACAACCCGGAAAATAAGAACGGGTGACTAACATTCCTACTGCACCTTCATACCTTTATAAATCTGCTACCACGTCTCTCCGTTATACTAATTAAGTTTATTAGTAAATAATCGATAAGTGTTACAAAATACGTTTAAAGCATAGTGTTTAAAGTAAGCAGAACACAAATAATATTGACTACTTGTCACAAAGATTGGGTCACCTTCTGTCCGTAGCAGGTAGCTCTGTTTCAAGGAGGTATAGGAACACTGAATAGAAAATCCAAGCAGCTATTACAGCACAAGAAGTCCGGTACAGATCTGCAACTGTAACTCTGTCATTAAGTTAATTATAATTTGGTTATTGCTTAGTTATTGTTTTTTTGCTATTTGTGCTAATTAGTTTAGTTAGTATGTTTGGGGGAAGTTTTGATAAGTCCGTTTGTTTTCAAGCCTATGAACGTTTGTTTGTTTTTCCAATAACTACACATATTTATATTTATCTGCGTGTTAGTAGCATACCGTATGTAGGATGATAAACTTATTGATTGCATACACTTTCAGAACAACGCTACATTCAGGTGGCAAGCAACGAGAGGAAGAGAAAAATGGAAGCGCAGTAAAAGTATTAAAAGCAAAGGATTCAAAGACCTCTGACAAAGGTATTCAAAATGTCGCTGAAATCGAGTGATCAATTTTATTTAATTCCAATAGCAATTTCTTCTATATAACAGTACCTTAAGAACAGACTCAATTCGATATGACACAATTACGATCTAAATAAAATTTGCTTTAAACAACCATTCGGTTTGACAATGAGTTTTGTTGATATAAAGATGGCAAATTACAGATTACTAATATGCCATAATAATTAATATATTATATTTTAGGGGACAAGAAAAAACAAAAACAGAGAGCAGCGTCAACAAAGATTTCTAACAAACGAGGCATGAAAGAAGGAGAAAAGCCACCTGTTACTACCAACATGTAAGTTAATACAAAAACGGTGATTTTCAATAACGAATATTTTTTGCTCATGATTTATCTAATTATTACTTCTTTAAACATAAAATCAAACGGTTACAATATACATCATCATTGATCATAGTAAAATCATGGCTCCATTTTGGTCCATTGACGTGTTATATATTGTTAAGTGTTTATTTTTTTACAAAGTAACGCACACCAACGTTACACCAAAAATTCTTAAATTTGAAAGGTACTCTAAAATGCATACAACCTTGTCCTGGATAACGCTAATTGTTAGTTAAAAGTTAATTCCTGACACCTGTGCAGCCACAGTAGTGTGGTTTGTTTAGTTGATTACCATATACATAGTAGTAGGTTGTTATTTAGTTGCATCATATGATGATCGTGACTCTTTCAGATTACCGTTAGCATCTGATGGCAAGAATAGTGGTGATGCCAAAAGTCACAACACGGAGAAAGTGTTGGAAGCAAAGGATACCACTTCAGTAAATAAAATGTATAGCGTCGGCTGCTAGGTTGAGAATGCCTGTTGACAGGCTGAAAGTGACCCTCATTGCCTAAAATTAATGTATAAAATAAGTATTTTAGCCCAAATTTTGCTGTTAATCCTGCCAATTAGACTGTCATTAAATCATTCATGATGAAAAAGTTTTGTTTGTGCCATTTTTGTAGAATTTTTAAGTGTTTTAGAGAACACAGTGTTTCTTGTAAGATTGCACTATTTTCAATAGGGCATGGGTGCGTACATCATGAAGCGTGATTTTGAAGCGCTGTATCTCGAAAACTTTGCCTTGACCATATATCTTGGTCCATTTTATTGAAGAGATATACTCATTATCTTTCAATCGAGACCAACCTCGAGTCAACCAGTCGAGTTTAAGCCGAGAAAATGGCGTTTGAAGACAGGCCATTTTGTATGTAAAGTCAATGGGGATGTATTTACCGTATTGATTCCAAAGGATTCAGAAATATCATCCAAAGGTAATTGGACGTAGATTATATTCCAAGACAAAAATGACGTCCTCTTCGAAGAATTTGAAGCATACATTTGGTGGTATAAAAGACAAACTTGCTGCTGCATATTGATATTGTAATTGATGCAACAACTTACACAAATGATTTGAACACAACTCAATTATCATTTCAATAGGGAAGGTACAAAAACATACAGCAGAATCAGCCAACAAGACATCTGAAACAGGAGGGTTGGACGAGGTAGAAGAGAAGCCCACACTGAAAATGTAAGTTGATATAATAAAAAAAATTATATTGAATTGAAGTATTTATTCAAAAAGTTATCATAATTTGCTCAGAAAATTATTCCCCACTTTTTACGGGAAAGGCCATCAGTCCAAATCCTTTGTTTGGTAACAATCGATAAAAGCATACAAGGCCTCTAAAGGGCACTGTGTAGAATTAGTTTAAGGTGTTTCCTCAGAGAAGCAGTTACTTTCGACTACACTCTAAAAAATAATTTGTTGAATTTACTTTTAAAAAATCTGTGCAACATGGTTGCCTTGATTTTATTAAGTAGGTGCAACAAGCATTTATTCACGTATGTTGTACTTAATTGACACGGTTTAAAAGAACTCTTTTTATTTGAGTTACAGACACATAATATTGCCGATAAATTGCATCTTATAAACTCAATTTAGTAAAACGTTCACTTAACTGAATAGCGTCAGTAGATTCCACATAAACATGATAAATAAAATGCTTAAATTGGGCTTGTTTTACAACAAATTAATTGAAATAAAAAAAAGGTGAATCAATTTCACTTTTTCTTGAGGAGGAGATTTCTCGATTGGTTCCTTACTAATTTTAATTACATTTACAGACATGGGAAAACTTACCTTTGTACCTACCTGAAATCGAACCTGGGTCTCTGGATCAAGAGTCTGATGCTTTGCCGTATTCGCCACAGAGCCATTCACATTCTCAAAAGAGCAGAACATAAATTTATATGTGAAATGTAAATGTTCCAAAGTAACTCATCATAACATTGTATAAAAACTACCCAATGAATGTATTGGACCTTCTTGCGTATATTCTTGTGTATATTAAATCATATTTGACCAGATAAACGTAAAAAATATGAATTGGCTTCTTTTAGTGTCCTTTTTACTATAACTCAAGATTTATTTGTAGGCTACATATACTAAAATTTTCTCTACTTCTTAATTTGAGTTTGGTGTACGCAAAAGTATCAATTTTACATTTTGTTATCTTCATGAAGGTGTTGTCAACTTAATATTTGTACTTGTTGATTCTACTTTTGCATTTAGTTGATTGAATTGAAATACATTATGTCATTGTTACTCATTCATGTTACACATAATATTTACTTACGTTTACTTAACTATTTTAACAGGCTTTATTTAGTAAATACGATGAAAACATAACGGCGGCTAGATAAATTCAAGTAACACTTGCTCAATTTTCGTAATCATACACCGTACTCATAATTATTGGACCCATGTTGTCAGTGCAACTCCAATATGTCAAGTTTAAATAACTTCATGTTATTTGGAGTGATAAGAATGCATATTTTATGAGTAATATCTGCAAATTAGATTTTTTACGTAACTCAAATTAATATTTTCTAAGTAGCATGAACTTAGCGTAAGTTTCATTTTTTAGAGTGTACAGGATAACGATTTGTTTCATATATAGCGTAAAAATCCAAGACATTGTAATTTTCGATGAACATTGAACGCACGCTTTAATTAATAACACGTTTGGTTAATCACGCACTGCATCGCTGCGTTGTATGTACCTGGACAATTATGCAGATGTGCTATCAACGTAATCAGATTTTATTTAAAATTATTTAAAAATACCCGTTTTGTCATTTTTCTCGAAAATTAAGAAAGTAACCATGTTTCTCTGTTTAAGTATTTTGAAGTACGTCAAAACCCCTTTAACAGTCAATGGAGCATTTACTATTTTACAAGCACATAATGATTGACTTATTTGAGTTTCCCATACACTTTGTGAATTTTTGATTTAAAAAAAAAACATGCCTGTATCTCAAAAATGGGCACAGTGACCTGACTTTTTTTTATTTTAGATTCAGTATAAATCTACCAAATACTAAATTTTAAATAAATTCAATGGAGATTTCGCTTCCCTGAAGAAACCCCTTAGTCGGGGATAACGTTACTCTCTAAATGTAAAACGAGTGAAAAAACGAGTGAATGCCAGTTCACTCGAAAAAGAGTGAAAACCACTCAAAAACAGCTGTTATCCACTCGAAAAAGAGAGAAATGAAGAAAAAAAGCGAGATTTTTCACTCGAAAAAGAGTGAAAAAAGAGTGAGAGTGAACGCGAGTGATCACTCCTCGAAAATGTATTGTCCTTCGTTTAACTCTTTAAAGAGTGGACATTCACTCGCTGAGAGTGAACGTCACTCCTTTTCGAGTGAATATTCCACAATTTTACTCGTTCTACTAAATATTCACTCGAAAAGGAGTGAAGTTCACTCTCATCGAGTGAATGTCCACTCTTTAAAGAGTTAAACGAAGGACAATACATTTTCGAGTGGTTATCACTCGCGTTCACTCTCACTAAAAGAGTGAAAAATCTCACTTTTTTTTCTCATTTCTCTCTTTTTTGAGTGGATAACAGCTGTTTTTGAGTGGTTTTCACTCTTTTTCGAGTGAATTGGCATTCACTCGTTTTTTCACTCTTTTTACATTAAGAGAGTACAAAACACAAATTTTCTACATTAAAATTTAAAAAATACTAGTTTAATGTAATTTTACTGGTAGTTTGCTTTGCATTCATTGGAAAAAATGAAAACGTTACGAAACATTGGCTCCGTAGCAATCCAGATTGACCAATCTATGAATGGTCACTTTGACCAATCTTTGAATGGTCACTTTTCTTGCTATAATCAACAGGCCGGATGATTTGAGCGAGGAGGATGCAAGGGATGCCGTCATTCAACACGCCACTAACACGTGCTGTTGGGGAGATGGACCTGCAAGAGAAATGATCTTTACGAGCTGCAAACCAACGTCGTCTTTAAATGTAAGCTTAATTTATTTCAGAGCTTTGCTTTTGCGGTTATTGTGGTAAATGGGGAAAAGACTAGTCGGTTATGGGAACAAGGCCTGAGTATTTAACAGTACTGCTGTGCTTGTTCACATTGCACACTGCTCCACAACTAGAAAAAGGGTTTCCTAAAAGGTACAAACAAGTTTTGACGAGTTTTTAAAAACAATGAAAAACTGAGAAGCAAAACAAAACAAAATTAGATCTTGCAAGCACATTAGCAATTTATGGTCAACTGTGTTTTAAAATTGGATAGATTGAGCCCATATTTATTGGTCGAGCTATGAGTTGTAAAAATATTGGGCGAGACGTAGTCGAGCCAAATATTTTAAGACTCATAGCGAGACCAATAAATATGGGACGAAAATCATCAAATTTTATCATTATTATGCTCAGGATCCAAGTTTTTCCACACTTGGATCCTTCAAAGCATAATAATGATTAAAGTTGCGTGACGCCGATGGTAATATTGCACTTGGCCAACCAACATCCAAACCAATTAATTGAACACTTTTAAAAGTCTAAGTCTCAAACTTGGGCAGTGGGTTTTTGGTTTCCGTACGACCGGTGCTTATTAATTCATTCAGTGCATGAACGGTGATTTCGTTAAAAATCAAAAGGCGCAAATTCAGATCAGTGTAATTAATGGTCCAAGTTTTTGCTGTGCAAAAGAGTGTTAGGACCAAACTATAGTCGGCCTCCAAACAAAATTTTGTTTTTGCTTGCGCTCATTGGGTACCCATTCATCAGATGGGATAGAGTTTGCAACGCTTTCGAGAAACCAGGTTGGAATCTATGAAACTGTCAGTAATGGCTGCCTTTCTAGAGGTCTATACTTTGAATGAAATTTGTTTCTTAGCTCGCCTGTAATGGGCTTGAGCACTTTTAATTCCAAAGATAGTCACCTGAAATAATGCTGTTAAATTACGCTCCCATGTGGTTCTAACCCACTGGTTGAGCACTTTCGACTATTTCTGGAGTGTTGACTTCACGGAATGGCCGGGTTTGTCACGTTTTTAACACCACTGAATGTACATACGTATATTCAGCCTGGTATATCACTATACGTTTTTGAATACTCTAGAGGTAAAATACTAGTATGTTGCTACGTTTAATGTGAGAATGTTTTATTTTAAACGTGTAGTTTTCTTTAGTATACTTTGCAGAGCTTTACCGAGAGCCGTCGCACTTATGATCGTTATGGAAAATATAGTCATCTTGCGCAAGAGGCTCCTGGATACGGCACCCGGCTAGAGGACAAGTGGTCCGTTGATGTTCAGCCCTATAGTATGTTTACAGACCACGAGATAAAAACAAGATTGTGCTATAGATATGAGGTATGCACTTTTTTCTTTTCAAAAAGTCTCTATAATTTTACATTTGATTACTTTGGGAGGTCATCCGTAGTTGTAGTCTGAGGTCAATATTCGATACGTCCACCAAAGCGAATGGAATGGGGCATATCAAGGGAAAATGTAGTCATTAGCATTATCTTGCCATGATTGATTAGTCTATCTAGATAGACCTCGTAGCGAACGCAAAGGGTGTGACACGAATCCGCCAAGAACAAACATACATTTAAGTGGTACGCCTTGTTACCAACACTTAATTCGTCTTTTTTCATTATCAATGTTTGTTCACTTTTCTCCTTTTCTCCCGTTAATGTTCCCAAAGTGACCAGTATCTCTGTAGCAGTTCTGACCATGACGCTTAACCATGCTGTCAATCAAAGTCACCTATAGATCATCCAAGGTCATTGTAGGTCATTCAAGGTCAAGGTCACAACTCATCAACCAAATCTACACCATAAATATCCCACGTCCAATATACTCATGACAGGGATTAAGTAGATACTGCACCCTGAGGGTAAAGGCCATTGAAGGTCAATAATAATCATTCCTGTGCAGCCTGTATTTGTGTATATCCTCGCATAACTACAGAACCACTGACCAAATCAGGACCACACTTGAACCATGAATAGCAATTGGCCCCAGGAGCGTTCTAACTTAAGGGTGGCCCTGCAAAGGTCACTCAAGATCAAAGGTTATTTGAGATAAAATCTCTGAAATGTTCAAAAGGTTGACCTGAGGTCGCCGAGGTCATTTGAGGTCAATCGAGGTCACAGCCATAACTCATCTACCCTTGACCCTGACTGGACTAAATCTGCACCATGGACACCATGGACAGCTGTTACCTTGTGAAGTGTCCTGGTGGGGTGAGGTCAAGGTCATCCAAGGTCAAAAGTCATTTGGAGGTAAAGTCTCAAAGATGTTCAAAAAGTTGACCTGAGGTCTTCTCATTTGGGGTCATTCAAGATCATAATCATAACTTTATAACCCTTGACCCTACCTGGACCAAACCTGAACCATGGACAGCAGCTGACACCCTAGGGATTGTCTTGGCGGGGTCAGGTAAAGGTCGTCCAAGGTCAAAAGTCATTTTGAAGTAATATCATGAAAATGATAGGAGAGTCAATATCAGGTCAACCAAGGTCATGTGATATCATCTGAGTTCATTTTGGGTCATTCATCATGATCACTTGGGGTCAAAGGCCGTTAGAAGTCTAATAATGTTAAAAGAAAGTTCATCCGAGGTCTGAAATCGTACAAATGTTCAACAAGTTGACCTGAGGTCATCCAAAGTCAAGGTCACTCAAGGTCAAAGTGTACGCTGGCCGCTGGCCCCCGCTAGTTAGCTTTAGTGGGTTCTCATATGGTATATAGAAGTTTACAATTATTTTATGGCAATAATAATTGACGGGTAGGTCAAATTATGTCCATATATTTTTATTGTAACCCCGTTTACATGGGAGTATGTGTTTTTCGTTCCAGGCCGCACGCGGCACGGAACTATATATTCTGATCAAGTATTTTGATGTTTGTAGTTCTTGATCGTGAAATT
>JXSR01S017880.1:0-14161 GCA_000969725.1 Ophiothrix spiculata
AGCACGTAGAAGTACAAAGGTCGTGTGCCACTCTCTTTAATGGCCATTTAAATATTATGTTTGACTTATGGTAATAATAAATTACATATTCAGGGGCCTGTAACAATACGCAGCGTGAATCCACATCTGGTGGACGCGTCATCGTGTAGACACAAACTCAACTCCAGGAATGTACATCCGATTCGGTCAAAATTGCTAAATTATGGCTACATCTTGAAAACGAATATGACCTTTGTCGTCCCACAATACTTTGCAGTAAGCTAGGTCAAAGAACTTTTATCCGGCAATTTTGTAAATGTCACTCGACCTTTTTCACTTTGCTCAAACTGTAAACTAATAGAAACTCAACGCTCAACGCTATTATGCGGTTAAATTTTATCCGGATAAATACAGGATAATTAATAGAAACACACTGATAGTCCTTGATCAGCAAAAAATTATCAGGAAAAGAAATGTGATATTTGGACCTTTCTTGAATTGTCATTGACCCTCAGTGGTCACAGGAAATGTGCTTTAGAGCCTCAGATGATAGTAGATATTTCATTAGGCCAATATTATTAAATTTTTTGTCTCACCACTAGATGAAAAACTAAATGCGAAATGCGATTTTATTTTTTTACCTCAATTTTTTTTATTAGGATTGACCAAAATGTATGACGGAAACAGTGTATCAACTTCATACTTGGTCTATATAAGAAACATGTCAGAAAATATCCGTTTTCACTTTATTTGCATAATTAATTAGCTAATTTGCATATTTAATTAGCGTTGAAGGTCAAATTAAAAAAAAATGTAGCTCCACAACCGAACGTCGTACAAAGTTGAATGAAGTGTCAAATTAAAGCTCTTGTCAAGATCTAGAGAATGGACTTACTTTTAGGTCTTACAGGGGTAAGGTAAATTACAAACACTGGAAAATACCTTGTTTGACATTCCAAAAATGGATGTAGTCATCATATTGAAAAAGATGTAAGTTTTATGCCTCTGGTTTGAAGTCCATGCTCTAGATAATGAAATAATGAACATTCCTGCCAAGTTTGAAGTCTGTAGGGGTGTAGTTAATTATAGTTATGGAGCTACATTTTTTTGAAATTGAAAAATGGACCGAAAATTGAAATCGAGGAAACCACACGTTAAAGTTTTAGTTAGAGTTTAAATATGAAACCTTTAAAAAATAAAATTACAATTGATTTACTTCAAATGTAGGACATAATCCAATCTGCCAACAGCAGGCAGCAATCAACTCAGCTGCTGGAGAAACCCCAAATATAAAGCTTTGTAACAATACGGTTAGAATTAGGCCTTCAAAATACATTATTTTGTTGTCATTACCATGGCAACAGAGAAGTAAATAAAGAAAATAAGTAAACGTGCACATTTTTATAAATGTGTGTGGCAGCTGTGAGATACAACAATTTAATTGGCCCTTGTTCGCTGTGTCTCATAATCATTGCACAAACAGATAATAGAGTGAATGTGACAAAGGCATACCTCAAAAAAGTGTTCTTACAATATTTAGTGTGCTTCCACCTATGTAAAAATCTTGCCTGTCGGATGATTATATTATTCAAATGTCGTGTTGCCAACCGGTAGTCCAAATCAGTTCGTTATGTGAATGCAAGAAAGTTTTATCTGCAATGGCTGCCCTAAGTTATATGTATTTTACACAAGAATGTGTAAAATCCCCTAAAATGTTCCCGTCTTATGCCTGTGGTTCTTGAAATGGTTCTTCAGGTGACAAGCTTGTCTAGTACCTCTTGAAATGATGGACTGGAGGACTTGATGTCAGTAGTGTGAAGATGTTGAGAAGCTTGTCTAGTACCTCTTGGAATGATGGACTGGATGACTTGATGTCAGTAGTGTGAGGATGTTGAGAAGCTTGTCTAGTACCTCTTGAAATGATGGACTGGAGGACTTGATGTCAGTAGTGTGAGGATGTTGAGAAGCTTGTCTAGTACCTCTTGAAATGATGGACTGGAGGACTTGATGTCAGTAGTGTGAGTAGACAAGGTAAGGATGCAAGTCTGAGTCTCTGTTCACACCAGCAAAAATCCCTTACATTGATTAAGGATCTGGTGTGAACAATCAACACTTTGAATGAGGCCTAAAAAGTAATTGATTGGTGTAGCATAGAAAAAAATAGGGAAAATAATTGACCAAGACTGTAGCAATATTGCCTGCTATGTAAAGCTTGTGTCCTGAATACTACTAAACCATACATTCCCTATGAAAAGGAAAATATATGTAATTTTGAACCTTGCTAAGGCCTAAAAAAAAAAATTGTTTGATTGGCGTAACCCGACCTACCCTAATTTTACCACCGACCCTAGATATTTTTTTTTTTTGAGCATGGTAAAAAACCTCCAAATCCCAAATTTAATGGGAATCGATTCATGGGAGCCCAAGATATGGCTTGCAGGACATTCAAAATGACAAAATAAAGATGTGTATCAGAAAAAGTGAAGATGTTTTTGTATATGTGTCATATATATTGTGTTCTTGTATGTGAAACATAGACTTACAAAATAAAAAAAAATTATTAAAAAAAAAAAAAAATCCGACCTACCTAGGCTACCCTATTTTTTTTTCTATGTTACGCCAATCAAACCATTAATTTTTTTTGGCCTAAACGTAAAAAAAAAAAGACTGCAAAACATGGGCAAGTTCTTACCCAGTATATCTCTATTGCAAAGTGGTATCTCATGGTGTTGTTTTGTTTTTATTATAGGAAAAAGTGCTTTACTCCCAGTTGTTAGTCTCTAATACCAGTCGCCTTTTAGCGTGCATTGTTAGTGAGCTTGCAGGTGCTTCTACTACTAGTGATGTAAGTATAAATCTCTGGAACCATGTGACCCATAACGATTGGATTTGAATCAAAATGTAGCATTTTTGATGTACAATAGGATTGTAATAAAATATAAAAAATGAAAATTGCCGACATCCAACTCATTCCCCTTGATCGCGTCACATTTAAGGTGTTATCAAGAACAAATATTCTTGATCTACTTATGTTTATAAATTATGCACAAATTACCTTAAGCAGACAATAACAACAATGTTGAATAATATTTACCAGTATTCACATAGATTGGTTCTGATCAGAATTGTTAACACAAAAGATTGGTCTTGGAGGGTCTTCATATGCCCATATGCACAATATATGATAGCAAATTCTGTATGGATTGCCCTTTATCCATTTTTTGTCTCGCCTGAAAATTTTTCAGGAAGAGACATACTATTCCTTAAAACTGTCCACCGTTCGTCGTCCGCCGTTCGCTGTCTGCCGTCCTCATTTCTTGTCCGGAGCAAATCTTGGAAACCATATATGCCCTATGTAGATGATATTTGGTGAGTGGGAAAGGTTGAAGCTGAACTGGCGCTGCGTTCAATTTGAACGCAAACTACCTAATTTGCGTAATTTATAATTTTAAGTATATCTCCTAAACCATAAGGGCTATGGCAATGAAACTTGGTGACATGAAGGGGTTCGGGATTAGCACGCTCGACGTGCCTTTTTGGCGGTTGCTGTGAAGGTAATTCAAGGTCAAAAGGTCATTTTAAATTTTTAAAATTGTTCAAAAAGTTGACCTGGGGTCATCCGAGGTCATTTTGAGGTCAAGCTCACAACTGATTAACCCCTGACCCCACTTGGATTAAACTTGGACCATAGAAAGTACTTGACCCAAGGTCAAGGTCAGTCAAGGTCAAAGGGTCATCTGAGGTCAAATTTCCAAAATTGTTCAAAAAATTGACCTCAGGTCATCAGAGGTCATTTTGAGGTCAAGCTCATAACTTATTAACCCCTGACCCCACATGGACTAAACTCAGACCATAGAAAGCTCTTGTCCCAAGGTCAAGGTCAGTCAAGGTCAAAAGGTCATTTGAGGTCAAACTTCCAAAATTGTTAAAAAAGTTGACATGAGGTCATCCGAGGTCATTTTGAGGTCAAGGTCATATCTCATGAACACCTGACCCCACGTGGATTAAACTTATACCATAGAAAGTACTTGACCCAACGTCACTCCTACCCTATCCCACTCCACCCCACAACTGAATGATTAAGTAGGCGGTCAATTCGCAGGCGAGACTACTGGTTAGTAAACCATCTTGTGTTCGAATACGGTACCAAACTGAAAGAAAAATGCATTTTTTCAAGGTAAAAAAAATAAAAAAATAAAAAATCAACCAATCAATTAACTGATCAAATAATTAATCAATAAATCAACCGGTTAATTAAATATATGGCACAAAAAGTGCCCTAGATCACAGCCAAGCCAAAACATAAATTTGGAGACCACGCATTTGACTATATGAAATTCAGGAGCCTAAAAAGACAAAAATGATGATGAATTTCACAAAGGGAAAATTTCAAGGAAAACAATGTGAGGTATCATGTCACAGAAAAAATTAAAAATAAGTGACCATATCCCAGACAAAAAAGGACTCAAATATTGCCCAGCTAAGGCTAACGAAACTCTATTCCAGGTTTCCAGTAACATTTTTCTTCAATCATAATTAGGCGACAAATACATTATTCATTACTTCCCATTTTCCATTCATCACAAAAAAAACAATGATTAATTTCTGTGCAGCCATTTCAGAATTAAAAATGTTTGGTGCCACCGTACATTGATTATGAAGTTGTTCCCTATGGAAATTGCAATGAAACAAATATAATGATATTTATGCATCGCAAACAATGTATTTATTGAACTAAAACTGAGAAATTACGATTTTTAGCAAATAATGAATTTTATCCTGAATCTGGTTCACAAAACGAGGGGGTAATTACACAACGCAGGCGGGTGACGGGAAACCGGTAATCGAGTTTCATCAGCCTAAATAAATAAGGATGAGCTGCCAAACTGTTTTTTAAAAAACATGCAAAAGTGACATTGCAATGAGAATGATTGTTGGACAGAATCGAAATCGCAATTTAAGCAAAACAGTTGAAAATGCAATTCTAATTAAGAAATTAGCAAGGCCAAGCAAACAAAAATTCATGCTTCTCATACCCAGTGAATGAAAGGAAGATGGGGCTAAAAATAATGTAGGAAAACAACACGAAAACCAGAAAAAAAAAACCCATGATGGCAAGACCAATGCGCAAAAAATTATGCCAGATAAAAACATGAGATATTTTGTTTTTTAAAAAAAAATCTCGCTAAAGGGAAGGGTGAGGGGACGAGAAACATAAACATTGTCTACTCTGCCCTACCTGCATTTAACAAACAGAATATTTCAGGTCCAAATAAAATGTTTTTAAAGAAAACAAATTTTATACAGGATGAACAATTCCTGGAAACGGTATACTGGAAGGAGTCTGTACGATCATTCTGACAGTCATGACAGTTCTAGGGAAACACCCTGATGGTGGCAGGATAGACAAGATGTGCGTTCTTCCCTTCATTCCTCAGCCTATGTAGTTCTGGTAGCTTCTCCTTTCTCAACTTCTGGACTCTCTGGGAGTAGTCATTAATTGAGATGTACAGTTTTACATTGCTTGGGCCAAAAGTTTTTTTTGAAATGGGAAAGAAGGGCCTTTCTGCATGCTTCCTTCTCCTGGAAATAAGAGAATCCAATGTGGATGGGATGAGGTTTCTGGTTTGGATTAACCGTACCGGTGGGATGAGCTCTTTGGATGGAAGCTTGCTGTATGTTGCAGTTCTTGAGCATCTTAGCAAATATATACATTTTTGTCGTTTTGTTGGTTAAAGAATTATTTTAGTTCTTAAAACAGCCCCATAATGTTTCACGATTTCTTTTTTGAATGTTGACCATGCCATGTTGTATGTACCTTATGCACAGTAGACAATGTTTATAGTCGCTTGTATAATACTCTATATAGTTACATGGTGCAAAATATATTGAATGGGTCGAGTGAAAAACATGTCCCAGTTGTAGTAAATCACTGCAGCCTTAGTTGTTCAATGTCTACCGATATGCAGTCATCAAAATTTGATGCACATTACTAATAGACTGCATATCAATAGACCGAGAGCGATAGTGAAATTGCTTGACTCTGAATGCACTATACAACTAACGAGGTGATGTATTCTGTTTTGTTTGCTTTTGTTCTCTGCAGGTTTGGCAAGCTAAATACAATGGAAATGGCTCCAAGATTGTGTCCGTTTCAGACGACAAAGCGATCCATGTGTATGACTGCCGCTTAGAACAGGCTCCGGGACAGAGTTGTGTTTCCTCTCCGACTGCCATGTACAGAGTTGAGCACCATGGTATGATGGATCCCATTTTACCAGCTTCTAGTTGCTATATGTAGTACTCAATGATAGCGTACATTCCATATACAGAAATGCAGGTTGTGGTATCAGCGAAATATTTTTCCATACAATTTGCTCATTTGGCAACTACAGTCAATATGGAAGGCAAGAAATCTGGGTGCAGTTAATCGAAGCCATCATATGACAAAGGACTTCTGTCCAGTCAATCGACTACCATGAATGGTTTTCCAGCAACCAGATTGTTGAAATTGTTATTTGAACTTCTTGCAGTAATTCCTAGATCTGGGTTTTGCCAAGCTTGCACCCAATTATTGTGCAGGTTCTCTGAGTGAGTATTTATGGCACATTTGGATTTTGAAGCCTATACAGAATTTGCTTGGAGCTGGGTCTGAACGATCAAGAGTAATACATCCTACTCTTTTTGATACTGACTGCGATTACACGTACATGAGACCGATGACTGATGGCTTAAAGTCCCCTCTGAAGTATGGCAATGATTGTCTCATTAAGTATGTATCCAACTATAAATGATTATGCAGAAGTGTATCCAACTATAAATGATTATGCAGAAGTGTATCCAACTATAAATGATTATGTAGAAGTGTATCCAACTATAAATGATTATGTAGAAGATGTAAAATATGACTCTGTGTGCCCACAAACTAAGGTAAACAACTTGGCCAACATTCCACTACAGGGCCATTCAATTTGATAGTCACTATTATATAACTCATCCATAGATTCTGGTCATTTGATTGGTAAGATTGTAACACATGACCATTTGTCATTTTCACTATCACTTTCATCCGTTTGATAGTCTTTACTATCACTTTCAACCATTTGATAGTATATGATATGACCGGTGATAAAGTTGAAAATCCGCCATTTTGTTTTTGTTCATGTAAAGGGATTTTACACACACAAAAAGTAGTCAGTGAAGAAAAATTTTATTTTAAATTTGATTGAGTTGAAATTTGGTAGAAAGATGGAGACAGTGATAAAGTTTATTCTGAAGTTTACAGATTTGAAATCGGTTAAATAAAATCCAAGCCAAAACATACAGTTCTGGAATGTGTGTGCCACGTAATGTAGTTTTAACCAAACGATGAACAAAGAATCTATGCATGAGGTATAAAACAATAGTTTATGTGTTATCAAATGACTAGAATCTATAGAGAAGTTATATAAAACAAATATTAACTGCTTATATTCGTGTGATGGTAAAAATATACCATCCCTCATTGAAAGATTCATTGTTTCATTTTATCGGCTCGTGAAATGGAACAATCAATCTTTCAATTCGGGATGGTATATTTTTACCATCACATTCATAAGCAGTTAATATTTGTAAAACATTACATGCTGCTTTACTTGAACTTGAGCATGCTCATTGTTTTGATTACCATTGTAATGGGATAAACACACCTTGACCATTCAACATTAGGCACCAGATTTGAATTTTGCTTTTTAGATTTAACTCAGTAGCTCAAAAAAAAGTTAGCAAGTTTGACAAAATGTGCTTTTTGCATGATTTTGTGTGTAAAAATTTATCTATTTTCAGCTGTCTTTACCAAAAAATGTTTGGTATAAAGTACACTTTGGTCTGAATAGGATCATGTTTTGTTTCGTAAGATCTTGCATTTATTAAAGAAACTGATTTAATGTACAAATTCAAGAAAATCACATGAAACATTTTGTGACGTTTGTGACCAACTGAATGACGCTGCAGGAAGTGCCCTCATCACGAATCATTCTGGGTCCAGTGTAAGTAAGGCAGGGATCATTTACCCTACACTCTGTATAGGATATCAGTCCTGCTTTTACATGTATCACTTCATGGTGTCTCAGGAACCTGGGGGGGCACTCAAATATAAAAGTGACGTACCTGCTCCTACCGTCTTTCGAAATGTAGGGCAATAGGGGAGAAATACGTCGAAAAGTAGGGGGTCATTCGGTGTAGAAGGTAAAAAAATAGGTAATTCTGAGCAATTTGTTAGGGTCATTCGGTGTAAGTTTTTGAACAAATAAGCCTAATTTTGACATTGACGAAATCGCTGATCTTAGAAATTTTCAGAAAATTTTCAAAAAAATCAACAAATTGAGCGAAAAAAGGGGGTCATTCGTTGTAGGTTCTTGAAAAATCAGGGCAATGGATGAGAGTCACTATAAAAAAGAGAATTGTAAGGTTGACTTTCAAAAAACAAAGGGGTCATTGGGTGACAGCTCAGTGAAAAGGGGGGTCATTGGATGAGAGCGGAGCTAAAAAAAGGGGGTCTATCGACTGGAGCATGACGGGTGCCAATATATGGGACTGCCTCCCCCCTTCCCAGGCTCAGGAAGAGACATACCAATTTCTGTCCTTTGTCTGCTGTTCACGATTCTTGCCCATTGCACAGATAAGTAGTGATTTCAGGTATAGATAGTGTAGTGGATAGGGATGGGGTACAAAGTAGTGGGTAGGGTAGGATCTTGGGAATAGGGTGGTGGGTAGGGTATTCATATGACTGGTGCTCTGGCAAAAATAAGCAGAAAATCACGATTTTAAAAATTGAGTTTATGACATATTTTAATCCTCTATAATCTCAGCTTTCAAGTGATTTATAATATGTCATACTTTCTTTCAATTATATTCATTTAGAGATCAAAATATAAGGCAGTCCACTCAAAATCTGGCAAAAAAATGGTTGCAAATCAATTTTAAATGATTGATTACTATAGTGTATGATAGCAAAACGCAATCAATTACCTGTGAATAAGTGCACTTCCGGCATAATTGACCTTCAAAACGCAAGGTATAGTTTGACACTTATGAATGACACTTTGATATTTTCATCATATTTTACTTTAACAGCCATTCATTCAAAATCTTCAATCTTGACTTTCCGCTTATTTTGCCTGAGCACCACTCATATACAGGGGCAAGGGTTGTAGGTAAGTTCCTACCAGGGCAACTAGTACCTATATACTGCTATCTCACTATTCATTGTTAGGCTTGGGGTCCAAAGACATTCGCTCACCCGAGTGACATTCGCTCGCTCTATCAAGAAAACTTCGCTCCAACTTGAAGAGACATTCGCTTAAAAAATTTCACAACATTCACTACACTTCAGATTGAATTGGAGTGAACTTCGCTCCGAATATTCTTGTGTTTGTTTATTCAATAATCATACCACTACAACATGCACGAGTGACATTCGCTCTCATCAATTGAAATGATGTTCGTTCAATGAGAGTGACTTTCGCTCTCCGTTTTAGCGAATAAATCAGAGTGAATATCAAGAGCGAATGTCACTCCACCGAGCAAATGTCTTTGGATGCCAAGCCTTAATGAGATATGTTGTTAAAGCAGGTGAGACTACTGGTTTGCAAACCATCTTGTGTATATGATACATGGGCCAAGTAAAATAATATGTTTGTTTCCAGTAAACCCTTCCATCCCCAAAACACCCCAAAACTGACAAAATGAAATATTTCTTCACAGCCCCAATTTTCCCTTGTAAGATATGCATGTCGAGAGATGGCTTCCTTATGGCAATTATTTTGAGAACTTATGACATCTTTAATAGATATTCTGAAAATGTACACACAAGAGTTTGAGTCTGTTTAAATTAGCTTATGTTAAGAAGGGTTAGCAGTTAAACTTGTTGTGTTGAAAGTTCACATAAAATGTGACATGTAAGCAATAGAATTTTTCAGAAAGATTATTTTTCCCCCTTCCTTTCTAAAATTTTCAAAACATGTTACCGAAACAAATGATCTATTTTACTTGGCCCAATAAATAGCACCACCAAAGCCAAGTTTTTAAAATTTAGTATCAATAAGTGCCTTTAACCTGGGATGAGAAATATAAGTCTCAATTATAACATAGAGGTGGTCTGAACAAAGTAATTTTCCTAGCAGAACCAGGTTAATTTTCCTACTATTCTTACATGGAAATTTACCTCAACAAGGCCTATTTCCTCAAAAAGTGCAATTTCCTGGCAACAAGCTTTGTAATACACTTAGACTTCACAGAATTTACATATTATTGGTTATAGTCACAAGGGCAGTAGTAAAAACTATTGCCCCAAAGTGGGAAATAGTATGATATTCTCAAGATCAACTTTACTACCCAATTGCCATCCCCAGTTTCAATCATTGACACAATTTCACACTTAATTTCCTCTTGTTTTTGATCATCTATATGTGAAATATCGATCAAGAAGTTTAAAGGGATAAAATGGTAGGGTAGCCCTTTGTTGATTTTGTTTTTTATGATTCTACTTGTATTATTTATTAAATTTTAGTCAAAGTATATTGAACCAACATCATATTTTTCATTTTAGCAGATTCTGCAATTTTTAGTCAAAAATCCGCAACATGGAAGACTTGGGACCTTAGATTAAAATTGGTTTCAAACCTGGGATTGACTTTTATTGATGTTCCTATTATAAATTAAATTGATCTCTATTGAAAGCTGATTGCTATGTAACTGTGTAGCTGCCACACAAGGAAACCATGACACTCAGAACTGTGACGTAGAATACCGTGAATATGGCGGATTGCTCAAATGCATTCAACAGAAGTGTGGCCATTACCAAACACTTCACATTGTCCCATCAATAAAAATGCACCACTATCAGTAGGTTAATTACAGTATTAAGTTGAATGGACTGCGGTACGCAATATTTACGGGAAAGGTCATCAGTCCAAATCCTTTGTTTGGTATCAATCGATAAAAGCATGCAAAGCCTCTATACTGAGGATTTGTACTCAAAATTATTTTGTTACATTATTGTATCTCCAAATCAGACTTTTAGCTTACATATTGTTTTATGTAAGGCCAAATAGAATTAATAGTTTGTCTCAAAGCTCTCCTACTCTTGAAAACTAATGCGAAATGCATTTTTTTTTTAAAGATTTTTTTCTCGTGTGTGACTGAAGGCCTGAGTGAACTCAAAAAGAGAATAAAGAACCAAATAAATTAAATTAACCATTGTTGTTATTTATTTTTAAAATAAAAACAGGTTTAAAAATCCATTAGGCCCATTTGGATTTGAGGGAAACTAACTTGCATGATAAAACTATCGTGCGCGGGAGCTTTGAGACAAACTATTAATTTTATTTGGCCTAATGTAAGGAGTGTCGGTAGGGGAATGAATGTGATGTTATAAACTTGCAGGGAACCAGAAGGCACCTGTATACAATGCTTTAAAATGATTTACCGTTAATTATTCCGAAATGGGCCTACTGCAAGGTAATTTTGAAAGGATTCTCCCAGTCTTTTTCTGTCATAAAGTGGTGAGGCCAAGGTTCCGACGCCCCTGTGTGATGTTAAATACAGGGTGTATCAAAATGATTAGTACTCAGAATAAATAAATGTATAAAAATACTTACCATTCAATTTGAAACTATCTGAATTGGTAGTACATTTCTTTGCCTTTAATTTGCAAAAAGATTGAGAGGATTTTGTCATTTTGTTTTTACTGAAAAACGGGAGGATTCGGTAAGGGCACCAGTTTTGAAAACTTGCCATGGATTTAATTTGTTGCCTTTCCATTTCAATGAAGATAGATATCTATAACTCTGTCTGCGAGAGATTTTAATTTATATTATCTACCTTAAAATATAATTTAACTTTCAAAATTGCCAAATCTAATGTTGAAAGTTCTGTTTGATTTCTCATTTCATGAAGAAAGAACTAAATGATTATGTAAAATACTTGCTATTGATTAAATAGAAAATGTTACCTATCTTTTAAATGGAGATACTACCTGTCTTTATTTAAATAAAGATGTCTCTTTATAATTTTTTGTACGAAATAAGTTCATGGCAGTAAATAATTTGTAGAAATCCTTAATCTATTAAAATATTTATAGATATCTATTTGCAATAACTCTGTGTGATGCCTATTACATGCTTCTGATTGCCATTTAACGATACCTTTTTGATGTTGCAAATTGGCAAATCATGCACTTATACGGAACTCAATTCAATTTGAAAATTATCTAGCAAAAACACCACACAACATTCATTCTCTCCCGTTTCCTGATAATTTGTGATTTTTAATGCCGTATGAGAAACAATTTTACTTACTGTTCTATTTGACTAATTACAGGTAAACACTTACAATTTGGATATCTTGATTTAGGCATAAGCTATTTATTACCCGTGGCGAGTTCGTAAAAAGAACTCTGATTTTTTACGAAATCGTAAACTCCGATTGCGTGCATCAATTTTCAAAATTATTATTTTTTAATGGAAGCTATTGAATTGGTCTCTTATATCTGAGAAAAAAATTATGCTAGCATTTACAGTGTTTGTGTAAAAAAATCACAAAGTTGAGTACTAATCATTTTGATACACCCTGTATATATTTGGAATGTACAAGTCACGACAAACATTTATCATTCAGGCAAATTGGAGCTTGTTGAAAATTTGACCTCTGATCGATTTTTGGCTTAAATCTCTTTACCAAGCCTTCAAGACATATAAAGGTATATATATTTGTAATCTACAGGACATAATAATTAGTTTGATGTGTAACTTGACATACTTTGAGCATTTTTAAAATTTCACCCAAAATTCATTCTAGCGTGATGACCGCTTACAATGGATTATATCATCTAAAAAATTGTCAAAATATTTTACGCCTTCCAGTTAACTCAAAACCACCAATAACTCAATTTTGTCAAAATGTGACTTAAGTACTTCTTTCACTAAAGTCTTCAATTTGGAAGTTTTGTGTAAATGCAGTCATGCATAAAATTTGTATTGCGCAGGAAATATGTGACCCGTCACTGCAAAGGGAGGTACTTGATGGCCTACACTTAGATCTGGTTATATGTGAATCCTATTATTGTTTCAAATAAATTTCGGACAAGAACATGATTTCTGAACGCAGCCACCGCGTATCCACAAGTTGTGACAAGAACGGGACACCAGGAAGTATGCAGCATTGTTTCCAATCAGTAATCCACAGTGCCGCGACATCGCACGTGCCTGAAAAGCATTGTGTACTCGTGTAAAATGCACTTGCAATGGTGCTGCTGAGCCTCAAAATTTGTGTGTCTGAGAATTATTTGAAGCAACAATAGCACTCAGTTGCAACCTTAATAGACAGTTATTAATTTTTACTTTGCCTTTGGTACCTAGCTAATAATTGTTTGTTGACAATGACAAGAGTTGTATTACGGTAGTTACTCACCCTCTTTTTATGTAAATCACTGTTTACTTTTAATATGATGTTTCTAAATCAGACAGAAGTGTAAGCAGACAAGTGCACCCTTTTGCCGTGGCAGGTCACAGGTGGCAGGCTCTCATTAGGCCAGCATAATTAAATTGTTTGTTTTAAAACTCACCACTTGGTTAAAAATGAAATACAGTTTTCATTTTCTAAAATTTCTAGCTACAAAGTATATTGGAAATTGTAATTGAACTTGTTTTAATTAAAGTGTCAATATTTTGAAAATAATGCAACAGAATAAATACAGAAGAAAAAAGTTGTAAACGTGCACGTTTTTTATAAATGTGCGCGACAGCTGTGAGACAAACAATTTAATTATGTTGGCCATATTAGGACACCGTAGATGGAACTCTGTATTGTGAATACTGCAAATTTGTACTCAACATTATTTTCGTACATTATTGTACCTTTGATTTAGATATTTATTTTCTATTGTTGTAAATAGAGTTAAAGAGGCATAATATCTCGAAATGTACATAAATAGAAAATGTTACCTATCTTTTAAATGGAGATACTACCTGTCTTTATTTAAATAAAGATGTCTCTTTATAATTTTTTGTACAAAATAAGTTCATGGCAGTAAATAATTTGTAGAAATGCTTAATCTATTAAAATATTTATAGATATCTATTTGCAATAACTCTGTGTGATGCCTATTACATGCTTCTGATTGCCATTTAACGATACCTTTTTG
>JXSR01S017880.1:14211-27582 GCA_000969725.1 Ophiothrix spiculata
TACCTTTGATTTAGATATTTATTTTCTATTGTTGTAAATAGAGTTAAAGAGGCATAATATCTCGAAATGTACATTGGTGACTTAACACTTATTATGTGAGTGTAAGTCACATATGTGACCTGTAACAAAAATGACATATATGGCAAACTTAATTTAGCACTATATGAAGGATACATGCAAAGTTGTTATTGGACTGTATTTGTACTTTCTTCAAACACCTTCAATGCTCCATTTCCTTTTAAATGCTAAGTTGAAATATGAAAAAAAAAATATAATTTTTAAGGACTGTCAAAATAAAAATTATTTACAGATCTTTGAGTCCAATGACAACCTTTACAGACCATATAACTTGCATGACTTAGGGATGTCAAGTAAAGGTCATTAAGGTATCATTTTAACTCGTATAACATAGTCTTAAAAATATCAATAGAAAATAAAAATGATGAGAGTTTGCCTTTACGCTGCATTCATGGTGCATGGTCACATATACTCTATGAAGTATGCAACAAGAAATCAGACTCTGTTACAAGATCCATAGCATATCCCTTCTATTCTTCAACATGAACTGGTAGTTTCGTATTGTGTAAGAGACTAGTAATGATTGATTAGGATTGATTAAGGCCAAATCACTGCGTATTAATACATTTTTACATGAATTCTTCATAATTTTGGTATTATTTTGGGCTAATTTTTTTTTTTATAACAAATGGACAAACATTGTAAACAGATTCATTTGACTATTCAGCAAGATTTGGTACCTTGTTCTGATTTTAGAAATATGGACTAATTTACTTCCCCGTATGGTCATATTGGTTATTAATCGGTTACTTGTTGCATACTTCAAGATTTACAGAGTATAGCTAATCTTGAGAGTGTCATACAAAACTTACATTGTCTTTTTTATCCTGTATTTAGTATCAAGTTACTCATTTAAGCCATTATTTAAATATTGGTGCCTGCATACAGGTCAGTCACATCAAAGTGGCTACCAGGGAATATGGTCTCATTTTGCATAATCTAAAAATTCAGGGATGGAAACATTGATATCATAAATGTATTCAATTTAGATTAATAGAAACCTGAAGATAAATATCTGTGTTGATGCGCCTACCAAGTCATCTCAACTATGCTGGTATCTTTACAAAGAGTTTGTAGTAAGCAACTAGACCCCATTCAGCAATGGCCGAATTCTACAATACCAGAATCTGGATTATCAAAAATAGGTGCCTTTCTTTACGTTGACACATCATCAGGCATTGCTTCATACCTCCAGTTGACCAGAACAACGTGGAATTTGAAAAAAAAAGAGCAAAAACTATATACTCATGGTTAAAGGTTCATGAATGGAATCATGGTACATTATCATGCATGTGAGAATTTCAAGAGTCATTTGTCAGCACTTGGCGAGCGAGCACTACGTGGCAAACTGTGTCACTTCAATTAGTACGTTTGTCACAGTGGGACACACACCCCAGTGGAGCTCTTATATGATTTCATTGATAAGGACGTAAAAGGTATATTACTCTCAATTTAAAGTTTTAAATCAAAATTTAGATTTGCACTGCTGTGTAATATTGAGACATAAAACATCATGTTCATTGTCTTATTTGTTTTAGAGGTGATTTCATATTCAGAATCATATCCCAGGATATTGGTTATTTAATGCTGAAGGTTTCTGATCTCAAAATCTGTGTTTTCAGGCCTTGGTCTTGGTTTTAGGGTTTGGTCTCAGAAGATAAAAGACTCTGTCTTGGATGGCCTCATCTGGAACTTGAAATGAAAAGAGGTGATCTGCTTTTAACACTGTTGGCAAGGGGCAGCCTTCAGTGAATGGTTCATGCGAGTCATCAGTGGGAAGTGACGGCCCACATGTCTTTATAATAATATTTGTCCTGAAGAAGTCAGAGCTACTCCTGACGAAAGCTTGACAGTTCAAAACTTGTCCGACGGCGAACCCGTTAAAATCTACCAATTGTTATGAAATGTCTTGGTCTCAGTCTCAGACTTGCATGTCTGAACTACAATACTGACATTGCTTCAAAATCTTTATGTGGCTCGTGCATTAATTTGAAATCCCCATTGAAAAAGCACTTGATCGCCAACCAATTGCTATGTAATTGCTGTGGCCTGTGTGTATTGTTTGTACAGGTTGATATAACCTATATTGCTAGTATCTTTTACAGCTAATACAGTTGCATAATTACCTTTGATGGCAATGGATTTTATGAAATTGATTTTAATGTTGTAACTGAATGGTTCACGGGATGGTTCATCTGCTTATTAAATGTTTATTTGATTAATGAATGAGAATACCAACCTGGAGTACAAGTCATTCCAGAAAAAGTTTTCACTCCTTCAAGGTGCCTGCAGTATTGTAACATTCAAGTTTTCATGGTCATAGTTGGTATAGCTGCAGCAAACGACCAGGAATTTGCAATTTTGAGCTGTCACAATGAAGTATTATACATTTACATATGCTATGATGGTCTGTTCAGTGTTTCGAGAAAGTTGAATTTCAGCCAACTGAAAGTGACATGTTGCGTTCAACAGCACAAGGTAATTGATACATCAAATTGTCAAAACGTATTGCCACAAGATTTTCAAAGTATATCATGGTCGAAATTCATTGTACACTTGAAATATTTGACATGACAGATATTCTGATATCTGCTTTTTAGGTGACTGACTCTGTTTTGAGATCTGTGAACAATTTGGAGACATGCTGACATCCATCATGAAGAAGCTATAAATATTGCAAAATATTTGTCCATGTGAGATGCCCCCTTTCTCCTTCATGTATTGCTGTCATGGCTGCTTGGATTTCTCATAGGGTGCTTCTTTACCTCCTTGAAACAGGCATAATGCTTTAAAACATGCATGGAGATGAATTGCTATCCCGACAGAAGCTGTCAGCATTACACTCATTTTGTGTTCTGCTGCTATTTCCTTGATAAGAATGATCAGTATATCAGTATATGTGTTGGCATAATTGACTTTCAGAAGTTTATAATAGTAGTGTTTCAGGCATTGTATTTTGAGCGGCGTGAGTGCTATGACACAACATCACACGCCTAAAATGATCTTAAGGAGTGCGATATTCAGCACACATGGTAAAATATTATAATAAGAAACAAAATGCACAATTACAGCTCACCTGAATATCCTGAGAAGTGCTATTTGTATTTTCAAAATTCAAGGCCTGGTGTTTAGAATCTATAATGCACACCGAGTGTAGTTCTATGCGGAAATTTGAAAAAAAAACCACATCCTAATTATTGTTGGTAACTTGGCATGTATGAAGGCATAATGCAGTTATTAGATAGCTTGGGCTCTTAATTGACACTGATATTTTTGCTAACTTTCGATACCTTGCTTATGTAATAGACATGCTTGCCAAATACTGTTAGTAAAGCCTCACTGATCATAATTCCTCATTTCTGATTGAGGAAATTACACACCTTTGTTTCTCACACTTTCTAATCCAAATGCACCGTATCGTTAAATCTGAGAGGTTGAAGACTTATATGAAGTTGTCTAAAAATTGGTAATGTGCTGCTTTTGTAAGACGCTCAACGTTTAACTCTGCGTTGTCAATGTACATGGCACGTTCCAATATTCAAAATAAGTCATCATTCGAATATGCTGTCAGGACACTGGCCAATCAAGTGCAAATATTTAAATTCTCTAACGGCATCTTAATATGTCAGTGTGGTGTTATGTGAGAAATAAGAGGTCGGACGGAGGCCAGCGTAAAATTACAGATGCAGCATGCTGTATTCTTCGCTGTCAGGGATTGTCTTAAGGTGCTACAGAGTTTTGTTCTTTTAATTTGCTCTCAGTTGCTCCGGGTGAACAATATGGAGCTCCTGTTATTATGTGAGGTATCCATCCTATCTTTACTACTTTTAGTCAAGTTAGCTCAATCGGTAAGGCGCTCGCTTGCTGTGCGAAAGGTCCCGAGTTCAAACCCCGACGGTGCCAAAAAGTGTGCTTGAAATTCCCTTGGACAAGGAACCAACTGCTAATTGTCACGTGGAAACCCGTACCAAACTCGGGGAGCTGATCCGGGTAGGGATGGTGTGTATGTGGGCTGATCAAGGTTCAGCGCCCCTAGAGGTTGTTGCAGAACCTGAAATGATGCTTGGTGTGGAATGGAGCTTACTTGGGCCACAGTGGTCAGCGAACACCTGTAAAGTGTGCAGAGGCCGAGTGGAATTACAAAATCTGGGAGGCATAGTGCACTATAAATCCCCAGTATTTTTTTAGCCTTTGTTTTGCTCTCCTGATGTTCACTGCATATTTCTTACGTAACGTAACCGTGAGTTTGTGTAACGGTACAACTGTGTTTACAAGCTTACTCAGAATGGTTATGAACAGTTCATGGTTCACACGAGTGCCTGTAAATTGGCATTTCTAGCAACACCATTTTTGTTTTTGCTTGATGGCCAGATCAGCTCAACTGCACTTTGAGCCACACCGTGTTTTCCACACTTCAATTCAGAACTGCAATTGATCACTTGTTCAGAAGCCAATTCATGTCAAGCAAGTTCCCTGGATCTCTCACCAGCCCAATCTGGGCAGAAGGTGCAACACTGCATCAGAAAGCATTTAGACTTTCTAAACATCTGAAACCCTCTTCAGCTCCATTGGTTGTTTTGGTTGTGCTTATTTTTGATGATCTTAATATGGAGATCACTCTGCAGTGTAAAGTATCCTATTTAGTGTCCCATCATTTATGAACGACCCCTGGTATTTCTTTGTGCTTCTGTTATCAGTTGTGGTGTGACAATTAAAGTTGTGTAGGTGAATAAGCAAATGGGGACCATATGTCTATGACGTGTTAAATGTCTCAATATTGAACAGTAGGGCAGATCTAGGTATGAATTTGTGGCTTTTTATTGTGAGTAAAAACCTTTTTCCATCCGCATCATGGATTTCATTAAGGGTAACCATGAAAAGCGTAGTGGCAGTTAAGACCTACTAATGTGGCACGCCCTGCCTAAAAAGTGCTATTGCTGACACACGGTGATTAATTATTCAGGAAAACATTTTGGTTCATAAACTTAAATTCTGAAATGGCCTGTTGTTGTTCTGGTCAACTGAAGGTTTTATAGCAATGCCTGATAGATCTTTAAGAAAGGTATTTAAATATATTTGAGAATTTCAGATTCAGGTATTGTAGAAATACCACATTGCTGAATGGGGTCTAGTTGGTTACTGCAAACTTTGTAAAGATACCAGTATAGTTGAGATGACTTGGTAGGCGTATCAACACAGATATTTATCTTCAGGTTTCTATTAATCTAAATTGAATACATTTAGTTTTGATATCACTGTTTCCATCCCTAAATTTTTATATGTAAAATGAGACCATATTTTATGGTAGCCATTGATGCGACTGGCCCTCTCATTGAAGGCACCACTATTCATATGTTATGAACAAACAGATGTTTTGAATAAAGTTTCTGAATAAATTCATGATTTGTAAAAAATGTTGCGAGTCTTGTACATTTTATTTTCTAAATCGTAATGCCTATAAAATATATTGGGGTCAGTAACTCAACATGGTCATGTGATGCATTATGTAGTCATGGCTGCGAGTGCATACAAGTTTACAATATTCACTACATGCACCTAGGGGAGTTACTCATATTTCAAATCTATGAGTAAATATCCATGTTACTATGAATACGAGCGGAGCACATAGCAAAAATCCTATACTTCTATAGATTTCCCCACATACTGCTTCCTAGCTAACCTAATTTTCCTATATAATCTCCTCAAGGACCTGCCGGCTTAATATACTAATGAAATTAATGGAGTACAATTTACCTACAATTCTCTTTTTCCCCCCAATTTAGCCCATGGCAGAGAGACTCTTCCCCCACATCATTTAATAGATTGCAGGCCTGAAATGTCCCTCTGAAGTTATAAATATATTGACACATGAACAGCCTGATTCTCATCAAATCAAATTTCTTGTATCAACATTCTATGGTGTTAAAATAATTGAACTCATTGTTCATTACTGTAGAGGATTTTCTTGGTGTACGCCTGGAATAAAACTTTTCCTATAGGTTGATGCATGATTTGCAATACATCAATCCTAGGTTTCCACCTGGAAGTCAATCTTTACTGAAATTTTAGCCCAAACACAGTTTTGCCTATAAAACTAATAAGCCGTGGCATTAGCTCATCCAATTTATATAATTAAAAGCGGGCAATTTGAATTGTTGTTTAGGATGGGTGGTAGTGCGCATCCATTTCACGCCTACTTGGATGCATCGTTATGCTTTATCAGTGCATTGTGGGATTAAATTTCGGTAAAGATTGATTTCAGGTTGGGAAACCCAGGATCGATGTATTGCCCAAGTTAAATCGAGGTAAATAAACACCACAGATTATTATTATTCATTCTTGGTTACCAGCAGCAGTGTGCATGGGGATCAGAAAAATGACCTTGAATTATACATGTCTTTCTAAAAAATGTTTACCCCACTGTCATGTTTTTTTTATTTGTTTTTTTGTACTATTTTTAGGCCACATTCTGTCTTTTCTACAAAAACGTGGCACATGCAGGGAGGAGGAACGTTGTGTGCACAACACGTCTGCCCATGAGTTGTTTGCATTCTACGTTGCGCATGTTATAAGTACTTACATCGTGCATACAACATACAAACTCCTTGCAACTATCACGTTTTCATAAAGAAAACGTACTTACACATACAATACACATGATGTTTGTACGTGCTAAGTGCAAGTACAATGGGTTGTGACCACCGTGTTATGTATATCAAGATATGACGAGTCACAAATGTTCGTAACATTTTTGGCTCCTTGTAACCAAAACTCAAGATTGACTTGAATTTGGTATCATTGTAAATAATTTAAGCTTCCTGACCACGAGTTGGGGGGGGGGGGCACTGCCATTGCAAGGTAGACATCATGCTCATACAAAACCTTTCAAAATCGACCCTAAACAAGTAATTATACTTTGTTCATATTATACCCTTTAGAAACAAGTATTCTATTGTGCTTTCCCTACCCTAAAGAAGTATGTTCAAATCAAGTCTGAATGAAAAACATACCCTTTTCAAGTAAGCCTTCATGAATGTTTTTCATAAGATAGTCTTGTCTTCTTGGCTATATATTGCCCTTTTAACAACACATTACTCACAATGTTATTAACAGAGTTAAATAAAATTGTTGTTTGATTGAAAATGGCATTTTTAGGAAAGCTCAAAAACAAGTACTAAGCATTTGTAAACTACACCTTTTTTCCAGATTTTTGCTATTTTGATACCCTTTCCAGTGTACTTGAGTACATTGCCCATTCGTAAAAAACTTCCCTTTTTACTAGTTTTTTTTGTACACGCACGGTGTCCACCTTGTAATGACAGTGCCCCCCGGCTTCCTGTCAGAGCTTAGCATCTGAGATCATGGAAGCAGTCTTTTCACCTAATATCTGTTACCATCCTCCAACGAGAAACACAATATATTTTTCAAATATTTTATTTTTCTCTCAATCTGTTTCCATTTCAATAAGTGATGTAAAGCAACTTAAATTATTGGAAATGAATACAGTACATAAATAACCCTAATATTAGCATGTATAGGAATTCCTTTAGGGATAGCTATGAAATGATAACAGTTTGAATCATGGGCTTTCCTGAAGTGAGTAAATTGATAATGCTTGATATGAGACAAACATATTTGGGCAACACACCCCTTACATCACTGAATAGATTCATCAGGTTTGGTAGATACAAATGCAAATGTTCTTTCAATTTTTGGCAAAACCAATGACTAAAACTTACTATTTTTAGCTGACGGTTTCGGTGTGGAACCAACACCTTTCTCAAAGCTGATGTTGTTGCTTGTGTGATGGTATTGATCCACCTTACTAGAGCGAAAAGGAAAGAGTCAGAGACTTGTGTAAAGAACTCCGCGATAACTGATCATGTTGCCAGGGCAAATCACTTAATCAATTGGAGGGAGGCAAAAATCCTTGAGCGAGAAAGCGACAGGAAATCACGTTGGATAAGAGAGTCGATCTGGATAAGGAGGAGAGGGCAGTCAGTCATGAACAGAGACGAGGGGGTCTACAACTTGAGTCACTTGTATGATCCACTACTTAAGACTGGGAAAAAGACTAACTACACTGGAAGTGACATCATTTCCCGCCAGTCGTCAGGTGGATCAATACCATCACACAAGCAACAACATCAGCTTTGAGAAATGTGTTGGTTCAACACCGAAACCGTCAGCTAAAAATAGTAAGTTTTAGTTATTGGTTTTGCCAAAAATTGAAAGAACATTTGCACACCCCTTACATGTATTGCTTTGCACTATACAGCAGTGGCGTAGCTAGGGGGGCAAGGGGGGCAAGTTGCCCCGGGCGCCACGTATATGGGGCGCATAATCGCCACTACAATTTGAACCAACAGGGGACATACTGCTGAAATTAGCCCATTTTTGCCTAAACTTTTTGCGCGCCTTTAAGATTTCAGTACTTTTTAGCTTAAATTTATATAAGCAAATATTACTGCACAAAATGCAATTTTTAAGGCAAATTTTAGCAGAAATTACCCATTTTAGCCAAAAAAGAGGAGTTTTTCAAAGCGGTTGGAATTTTTTGGGAGCGTACCTTTTCAAGGGGGGGGGGGGGGCACCAGTTTCACTTCTTGCCCCGGGCGCAAGACACCCTTGCTATGCCCCTGCTATACAGTGTTGTATATTTATGGTGTTGTCCATGACACCTTGGTCACATAACCTAATGCGGCAAGGTAACAATGTGTTTACGGCGTCAAATCAGTGGATGCCGATCGGACACTGGTCGGTGACTGGCAGGTGTTCGAGCGGCTACCAGCTGGTGTCCCTGAGCCGTAGAGATGCCGGAAGCATGCCACAAGAATTTAATTCTGAGATAAAACCTTGTGGTTTGTATACAATATCTTCAATTATGGTCCCATAACCTGCATCCGAATCCGAATCCCAGCATCCGAATGGTGACCAACCGACATCGGAAGCATTCCCCAGCTTATGTGACCATATCATTAGGCATACGTTGTATAGTGAATAGTATAACATAAAGAAATCATAAACAAGCCACCAGTTTTTAACTCTTTTTCAAATCCTTGCAGCATGTAAGGCTCCTCTGGGGTTCACAAACACTGGCCAATCTCCACATATAGACACCTTCCGGTCATCGACCGATGTCATGCAGTCTCTGGTCAGTGTCCTCTGAAATTCCTGGTATAACAGTATGTAATCTTGCCGTTAAGACAACAAATATGACCATAGTATAAAATAGACATGTTCAGCACGCTAGACTTCAGCGCGTTAGGCACAAGTTAAAGGGGCAATTCATGATCCACTTTTCATGCTCAAGGTCAGATCTATGAAAATTGATTTTTTTAGCTAATAAGAATCCTTGACTGATATGTTACAATCTCCAAACAATTATTTCAAATGTTCTTGCATTTTTAAGAAAACTGAGAAATTTTGTAATTTTCTAATTATTGTCGGGGCCCCCAACAGTAATTACAACACAGTAGCCTATGGAGATTTTTTAAATGCTGAAAAGCTTGTAACTTGAAAACGAATGGTCGGAATCAAATGAAATTTTCGGAATACATTTATGTTGTACTCTTCTTTTTATTTAGCTAGAAAATAGGTGAGGTTTTTGTCACATCAAAATCATGAGTTGCACCTTTAATATTTGTATGTAATCTTGCCATTAGATAAGGGGTCGCTTCAAAACTCAACCAGCAGTTGACCGCCCGGAACCACCGGTTCTAGCCAGTTGCTATTATCCTGAACAATGGCAACCGCCCAGAACCGCCGGTTTCGTGCGGTCAGCTGCTGGCTGAGTTTTGAAGCGGTTCCTAAATATGACTGAATTAATAGACATGTTCAGCACGTAAGACTTAGTCCGATCCTAGGACCTTGATTTTTTCCTTGTAATTATCAACAGTACAAACCCACTATTCTACATAGCCGACTGATCGCATAGTCCAGTGACCGCCCCTCCCGTTAGTCTGCTATGCGATCAGTCGGCTATGCATAACTCGGGCTTTCTAGTGAGTGGTATAATGATGTGATACTGCATACTGAACATGCTGAACGCTATAGTGGATTAAGATTGTGGATAGTAACATAGAAAAAAGGTCCTAGGATCGGACTAGTAAGGCTAAGGTATGTTATGAATATGTTGACACCAATATGTGTGGTGCTCTGGCAAAATGAGGGGAAATTCATGAATGAAGATTTTGAATAAATGGCTGCTAAAGTAAAAATGTTGATTTTGATTTTTGACATAAAATGCATTAATGCATCAGTGTTAACCTATACCTCGCGTTTTGAAGGTCAATTATGCCAGGAAGTGCAATTATTCACAGGAAATTGGTCGCGTTTTTGTATTATACACTATAGTAATCAGTAACTTTAAAATCGATATGCAACAATTTTTACTGCCAGATTTTGAGTGGACAGTGATGTATTTCGATCTCTAAATGAAAATTGTAGAAAAAAAGTATGGCATATTACAAAAGCTGAGATTGCCATGAACTCAATTTCGTGACTTTCCGCTCATTTTGCCAGAGGACCACTCATATGTTAATATTTGAAAAACACATCTAAATTTAGAAACACAATTTAAAACACAAGACAAATCTTTGATAATAACAATTTATGTCCACTTTTTATGCCTTTGGTATAATAATATTAAGTACTGATATAACCAAACCTTCCAATTTGGGATTCAAAATTGAATGATTTATGCCCAATATAAGTGATAAAATATTGATCAGCTCTATCTCTAAAATGATAGCTTCACCGATATGCTCAATCAATACGTCGATCCTGGGTTTCCTAATCGGAAATCAATTTTACTGAAATTTAATCCCACAATGCACTGATAAAGCATAGCGATGCACCCAAATAGGCGCACTACCACCCATCTCAAACAACAATACAAATTGCCTGCTTTTATGTATATGAATTGCAGGGTCTGTCACGGCTTATTAGTTTTATAGGCAAAACTGTGTTTGGGCTACATGTAACATTTCGGTAAATATTGACTTGCGGGTGGAAACCCAGGATTGACTTATTCAACTTAACTTTTATATGGTGATGACAGTGCCTTGCTGGTGTCTGGTAAAAGGCCCTAAACACATTGCTGAAAAATTAAGCATCGAATTAGAATTGTGTGGGCAATGGATGATTGATTATAAACTTTTCCTTCAATAGCTTTGAGGGGTGACGAGAGGCAATATGGTTAAAATTGAATACGCCAGTACAAGAAACCCCCAACTCCAATAGCTCCCTTCTAGTTCTGTAAAATATAAATGCATACAAATCACTGAAAATGCTTTCAAATCACTAAAAAGTATTTCCATGTCTATATCCCAATCATAGTGTCACATTTGACCTTGTAGTTGACTTTTTTTAGACATTGTTAGATAATGTTTCTAGTATATGGTTGCAGAGGGGAGCTCATGGAGTTGTAGCAACCAGCATCAGGTCGAAGTTGGACATCATCGCCCTATATATAGGGATTTTCTTGTACTGGCTGTTTAAATATAGGAACTATGTACTATAACAATTATCTACCAATGTCTAAAAAAGTCAACCACAAGGTCAAATGTGACACTATGATTAGGATATTGACATGGAAATGTTATTTTAGTGATATGAAAGCATTTTCAGAGATTTGTAAGACCAAAAAAATATTAAAAGGTTTGTCTCAGAAACATGCGCACATTGCTATGAGAAAGTGAGTTTAGCGCGTAGAACTACGCGCTGGCCCTCTTTTTATTTTATTTTCTCGATAGTACGCCAGCGTTCAACCACCGTGGTAAATAACTTTACTCTCAATTCAAGTGAGATTTATTTATTCATAATTTTTTTGTTTCGTGTCATACGTGTTGAGTGACTGTGGCGGCCACTTCATACCCATTAAGTTGGGCGATTAAAATTTTAGAGCATAAAAAAAAAAAAAAGAATCCCGCATACCGCATAGCTATTTTTTTTTAAAAATAAAAAAATAAAAAATTGCATAGTGCATAGCGTTTTTGCGAATGGTTTCTGAGACAAACCTTTGGCCTAAACATTTATATTTTTTTTAAAGTATAATTAACAGAAGGGAGCTATTGGAGTTAGGGTTTTCTTACACTGGCGTATTCAATTATTTCCCCTAGGTAATCTTAAAACCATGAATATGGTAGAAGGGAAACTGGGGAATATCCATGGTTTTGAGATCACCAAAGAAGAATAATTTTAACCATACTCCTAACAAAAACCACCCATATAGATTGCTGTTATCTGGTTAGTTAAAAGTACTGATATAAAATTAATCCCCAATGATAATTAATGATATATAGCCACGCCATGATGTGGCTTACAAGATACCAAGATCACACACTGTAGCACGTGTTTGACCACGAATGCTTCTGTCGCATGTACGTAAAGCTGGAGTTACACAGAGCAAAATAAGCAGGCCTTGTGACAAATATGCTCTGGGCCTAGTAAACGTATAGGGCCTATACTCCCCTCTTAACCAATCAGAGGACGTGAATCTAACAATCAGTCATGGTACAGTGGAACCTCGTTAACACAAAATTACTGGGGCCAAAGAGATTAGTTTGGGTTATCAGGATTTTGTCTTATCCAACTGATTTCACATAGGAAAATAAATACTTGGGACCCAAAAACATTTAGTGTTATCAGGGTTTTTGTGTTAACGAGGTTCCACTGTATTAAAGTTTCACCATATAAATGAAACACATAAAATTTTCTGTCGTCCAATTCTCAATAAATACAACTTATACATTTAGTTACTTCCCATGATTGTGTACATACTGGAGCGCTCAACACCGAACCATCAATCTAATCTAATCTACATTGTACAATGCATTTCAGAAGTTCAGATTGAGTCCGATTGAATCAATTTGAGTTCACATGGTGAAAGTTCTGAAATTGGAACTCATTTCTGCATTATGTTAGAAATGAAATTGGGCATACGATTTGTGACCGACGGACAGTTGTAAAGCACTCTGTGTGTTAAAAACCCATCGCGTAAGTTTAGTCGCTCACATAGCTCTTCAAACTGATCCCATCTGATCTCATCTGATTCTACCTCAACTTGGAAAGTACATTAGTTCAGATTGATTTGCTTGGTTGGAGCACCCCATTCTTTCCTTAAATACAAAATTACTGCAATGACATTACTTTACAAAATAAATATTTATGAGTTGTTTTCAGAAAAGAACATTCTTCAATGCAAGAACAGCACTGTACAATACAGAGGAACCTTAAACATAAAATCAAATGTATTCACAAGGAATTAAAAATGGAATAAAGACTCAGTAT
>JXSR01S017882.1:37072-50042 GCA_000969725.1 Ophiothrix spiculata
AAATGATTATTTGATCGAAATACACAAACTAAATAATATATTTAATATTGGGCCAAAAATTTGGAACCAACTGCTTCAAAAAGTAAAAACTCAAAGTTATTACAGATTTTCAAAGGAAATCTATCCTCTTTGCTCAATTATTTATAGACCGAATATGAAATGTACTGTTCTTTTCCAATCATAATGACCACTACTTGGCGTGCTACGACTTCTTCAAATGATTGTCTAAATTCAGCCCTATCATGCTTATACTTTAATTTACTTGCTTACTACAACCCACGTCTTTTAATACTGGTTTTGTTGTGCGCTCTTTGTTGATTTTATGTATTTTTTTGTTTTGTCATATATTTTTGTAAAGGTGGTACAACACTTCTCAGGCTTCTGCTTTTGTTTTTTATCTCAATCTTTTGTGCTTGTATCGTATTTTTAAATAATGTGCTTGATGGAAATAAATAAATTTGAATTTGAATTTGAATTTCATCTGCTGCAGCATTTTCTACGTTTTAAAATGACACCTTACTTGTTGAAATTGATCGAGGCGATCAAATTTTACAACAGAAAATCTGTTGGATAATTCTTATTACTTTCTTTTTTTTTGCTGCCTATTTTCACCTGTTTCTTGAAAAGTGTTCTGTCGCAAAGTCCCCTTTTTCGGGGTGAGTCATCAAATATACAAAATGGTATCTGCTCAAAATTTATGGTATTCATACTGGGCAGTACACGCATTTTAATGGTTGTGGGTTTGAAATGTTGACAAATTGTAAAAGGGTGAGGGTTCACGTTTTTCCCCTGAAAAAGGTGGATTGATATTAAGGGTGGAAGCAAACTATAAAGGGCGAGGGTTCTTCAGACTCCCAATTTGTGCAACTATATTTACAAAAAAAAAAAATGGGGGGAAAAAAATGAATACCCTTTGATAGAAAAGTGAGGTGATATTTTTGGATTGCTTTTGGGTGTCAGACTACAACATTACCATAACACCCAAACTGGATGTAAGATAAATAGGAATACTCTCAAGCTAAAAATAAGTGAGGTGATGTTTCAGTGCCCTGCATGGTATAACATTACCATGACACTATAATTTGCTAAAAGGGTGGGGGTCTGGAATTTTAAGTATTAAGGGTGCCTTCATAAGAAGGGTGGGTTAATATAAAAAGGGTGGGGGTCTAACCCTACTGCCCACTATGTATTGCCATAGTGAAACATCACAGGATTGATAGATCAGTACTTTGATGGTTTTGAAACCATTCAATTTCTCATGGAGACTGGATATTGTTAGTTTGTTTTCTTGAAGGAAACAGCAGCCCTTTCATGTTTTATAAGGCTAGGGAAGACCTCTAACTAGCCCAAACGGTTTTTGTACTCCAACTCTAAAACTAATAGCATAAACTATATGAAAGTATACATTTGTAGAAGCGGATTTTTACTCTTAGCATGATGATGATATCAGTTTTTGACCAAAAATGTCAATTTTGGCAAAAAATGACAAAAGACATTTTTTTTGCCCCAAAAAATTCTGGAAAGCCTAACTAAAATAAATATTTGTGAAATTTTGAACTTTTTGCTTTTTGGAATCTCTAGAAACAAATGTCTAGGAAGGGTTTTCTCAAATGTTTGATTTATATCTTAGTTTTTTTAAAAATGCCAAAAATGTCAAAATATGTGAAAACACCCCAAAATGGTAATTTTTGGCCTATTTTAGGCAATTTGTCAAGAAATGAGATAACATTTAACAATCAAAAATTTGAGAAAACCTTTCCCAGACATTTGGTTCTAAATTTGAAAAAGCAAAAATGTTCAATTTTTCAGAAATGCAGATTTTAGCTAGGCTTCCCTGACTTTTTTTGGGCAAAAAATATGGTTTTGGCATTTTTTGCCCAAATTGACATTTTTGGTCAAAAACCAACATCACCAATATTTGAAGGGTAAAAATCCACTTCTATGGTTTTATGCAATTATTAAGATTGATAGTTTGAGTACAAGAACTGTTTATGCTAGTTGAAGGTCTGTCCCAGCTTTAACTGTACTATACACTCCACAACACTTTGGACATAACCTAGGCGAAATATGAACCATGGTAGCATGGTCAACAATGGTCAACCATGGTCAAACCATGGTCAACCATGGTCGACCATGAAGACACTTGGTGCCATGACTGGTATTCAAACCCTCGACCTGGCACGCTACAAAGTGACCATGGTCAAACTCTGCATGTTCGACCATGGTTAACCACATTTGGTTTAACATGATCATATTAACCATGGTTGACCATGGTCAAACATGCATAGCTTTTGACCATGGTCACTTTGGACTGTGCTTGACCATGGCGTGCCATTTTTCAAAAACATGGTTAACCATGGTTTGACCATGGTCAAAACCCATGGTTGAACCATGGTTAAACCATGCTTTTTTCGCATAGGTAAATAGCCAAGTCCGTCACAGGAGGAAGACACTTGAGCAGCACAGAATTGCTGCCTAGGCAGCACCAGCCCAACGACTTGGTATTGCTTGGCATCAAATTGTAGCGTGCCAGGTCGAGGGTTTGAATCCCTGTCATGGCACCAATTTTGTGGTGTGTAATTTTATGACATAATTGGGTTTGTTTTCATTCATAAAAATTCTAGCATGGGCTCACTGCAATGTTAACGTCACCGGAGTTTCTTTGAACTGATTTTTGTGAATACATTGGTCAAAATGAATTGTCTGTTTTGAATTCTTAACTTGAAAATGTGATGATTTCAAGATTATTTCATAAACGAGTTTCATAAGCTTCCTGCCTATCATGACCGTAACAAATTTATTACCCTCCATCATGTGCTTCTCATGCATTCAACTCTTGTTCGATGAGCGGGAAATACTACAAACTGATGATGCTTTGTCAACAATTTGTTATCAGGTTTTTGAGATTAGTCGATTGTCAACAATTAAAATGCTTTGCATTTTACTAATTTGTATTTTCATTTCATTTGTATTCTATTGTTTCAGGTTGAGAGTGTGAGGTTGCTGGATCGTTTCAATGCTCGCAAACCAGCTGTGGGCACGCTTTACTTGACAGCTACACATCTCATTTTTGTTGACCACGCTGGCAAAAAAGAAATATGGGTAGGTACAGGTTACAAGGCTAAAAATACTCGAATTTTACCGCATTTCTTTTTTATTTAGGTTTTCAGGAGATTTTTTGCTTTTTTTCTTTTTCTTTTCTTACATCGAGAGAAAAAAAGGAAAAAATTCGGCCGGAAGCGGCCGGAAAAAAAAAGACCTAAAAACGTAATAATAAAAAAAAAATTCCGCGTGCGCATAGCCTTTTTTGACTAAAAAAAACCAAGCGTAGCGCTTAGGGTTTTGGGCCTTAGGAACCTGAGACGGAGTTCTTTTTTTTTTGGCCTAAATTGTGCAATCTTAGCAAAATGGGGAATTGGTAGTGCTGTCAGCTTGCTGTTGTGCATGTACTTGAGTTATAATTGCAGGTAAATAAATTGCAGGTGATTTATAGTGCACTATGCCTCCCCTGACTTGTAATTCCATGCGGCCTCAGCACACTTTGCAGAGCATACAATTTGTTCTAATCATAGGGTAAAATCACTACCTGGACTCCCTGGGGCCAAAGGGCTTACTGCGGCCTACATTAATTGGCGCAACCCTAGCTTGAGCAATTCACAGCCTCATAGAATATACAGTTTTTGCACATTCAGAACGTGAGTCGATCAATACAGCTCATATTTAACATGATTAACAGTCCGAGAAATAACCGACTGAGCTAACGAGAACTATTTCTAGTTACTGTGTCTGTATTTTCTGGTTTTTTTTTTGAAACAGCACTGCCAACCTGCTTGACTTGACAATGAACTCCTAAATGTCCTGAAAAAATGAGGTATAGGTTTAAATAATAATATCTTGCCATCCATAAGCCACAAGCAAGATGGCAGCCATAGGGTTGACATGTTCAGAAAGATAGAGTATATGTTCCAATTCCTTTTTTTTTTTTTCTTCTTGATTTTGGTGCAGTTGAAAACAGTGAGTAAAATATGATTGTAAACAGATTTGAGGAATGTTAATGTAAGGTAAATGCTCTACTACTTTACCGATCAATTGTGCATTTTATGATATGTATTGCTAGCGCTATAATTAATTTATATGCTGAGTTTGATATGAGTAGTTGGCAGCCATAATACTTGAGGGACATCATATTCTATGGAAAAAAAATTGGTATGAGACTTCCTATATTTAGCAGTGGTGTGGGTCTGTGTGTACCAGTGTACCAGGTATCTAGAGATAAACATTGAGAGGATGTTTGAATTTTTTCAAATGGTTTTGGTTTCGATCAATTTGATATATTCTGCTATAAACTACCCGCACATCATTTATCACATCACCTCTAAATTCATTCCTGCTTCCTAGTTTGAGCAAATATAGGACTTATAGGGAATGATGTTCAAAATATATCATAAAAGACAAGGCAGGTTGATTTTAGTGACACTAAACTAAAGTGGTTCAATGTACTACAGGTTTGTATGATATTAATATACCTTTTTATAAATGATTGTTTTTAAGTCACTGTATCCTTCTGTCTTTTGTTTATAATTAATGATTTCCAGTGCATATATTAAGTGAGGCTACTGTCCGTAATATCATAATCATAGTAATGCTACTTACTGACTTGATTTAGCTTGGTTGCAGGTCTTAAAAGCTTAATTATTCAGTTAATGGTGTGCCTATATGGTTCAAAAATTAAGATGCTTGTAACTTTTGAAAATGTGTCAGGAAAAAGGTTAAAGGTACATGGTCCAATTTGTCAAATTTTAATTTACATCGTCATCTATATAATTATGAAAGTTCACCACTTTAGATGTTTCTTTTTCAAATCTTAGCTAAATAACTTACTGTTTTGATTTTACGTGCAAGTCTGTATTCAACAGAACTTTGCCTATACTTTTGAGCCTATATTTCACTGAATGGGTATAATTTTATGATTAGACACATTTTCACTTGTATCTCCAAAATGGCATATATTTCAGCCGTAAAATTTCACATGGGTAATGAGAAAAATTGTATTTCATGATAGCTAGAAAATATTGGTATCTGTATTCCGTAGTCGACAGGGTAGATTATCTTTCTACATTTCATCAACATTGACGAGCATAAACCAATTTCTTACAAATACAGGTTTTACATCCATCCTATCAGACTTGAGGCCCTGAGATTCTGACTTGACGATAGACGACAGAATTTTATTGTTGGGCTTTTCGTAGCGCAAGCGGGCAGCGCCAGGGTTCGAACCAGCAATCTCTGGATTACAAGTCCAATGCTCTAACCGCTTGGCTAACGAGGCCCATCGTGGATATCCGTAGTGAAAATTTGACTCGAGGAAAAAACCCCAAACATTTTCAAAAACTAGGAAACAAAAATATCAATGAAATTCCACAAGCTTAGACAGCTATAACAAAAGTTCAAAAGTATCAGGAATTAATTGATGTATGCTACCATGGTCACTGAGCAATACTTGAACATAATTAATTGTGTTACTCAAATATAATTGAGTTGGATTTGATTTTCACTTTAATTGGTTACCTTCATAATACACAAAAACAACCAGTGTGTATTGGTGCATTTTTGAACTTTGTTTGACATATTGTTTAACATTATACCAGAGATGGCTATTTTTAATGGTTTTAATTTTTGTAAACTTCAGTTGAGAGTTTACAATAAATGAAATTTAAGACCTGTGAAAATTACTGCTAGTCCTGCTCATCTTGTTATTTCTTTTCAGTGATTTTATCAAGTAATTACTTAGATTTTGACATTCCATTACAGTTCTGATTTTGCAAATACGTATTTAGCTGTCATTTAGATTATCGATATTATAACTTGTCCTGTTTAATATTTTATTCTCATAGTTTTAGAAATTGTTATGTTTTTATACTATTCTTTGTTGTTTTGTTTTATATTAACTATACCTGTATGTTTGGTGAATGTTAATAAAATCTGATTCTGATTCTGTACTTTTCAGTCTGTTGGCTAATGGATTGATGTCTTGGATCAGTAATATGTGTATGCATAGTTTAATCTGTGTGTTAACTGATATTAATAACCTGCGTAATAGCGCGATCCAATCTAGTAAGATTATTTCTACTTTTACGCAAACTACTGCGCGGTCATTATCAGGTAACAATGACTTCTGTTAATGACCCGCGTAGCGCGTATGCTTTAAACGCACCATTACGCGCACGCTATGATATCGCGGAGGTCGCGTTTGACTAAACGCAACGCGGACGCAGTGCCTAGACCGATCGATATTTTAGCAGATGGCAAAGAAACAAACTAAATAAAATTATGATTTTCACCCGTTTTTGGTCAAAATCAGTAAGGATTTTAAAGATAAAGTTACGGTTATTAATGACAATAATAACTTTGCAACATCTTTTAATTCGGTCATTGTTTAAAATCGTTGGTGTTTGTTTTGTGCCTCGGTACTTTTCTTCGGGAGCTACGCTCCCTCAGAAAAGTACCTCGGCCCAAAACAAACACCTCCGATTTTAAACAATGACCTCAAAAAAGATGGTGCGCAGTTATTATTGTCTAAATGTTATGGGTAGCACAGTGGTTGAGTGTAAATCAGTAATTAAAAGATAACCGTGACCGTAGATTTAAATTTCCGTTTACAAAATTATAAAATGTTTGCATTATATAACCATTTCAAAAAAATCAATTTTGTAGCATGCACATGCATGTTATAAAATGATCAAGATATTTGGTAAGATACTGGTTCGTCATGATGGGGATTTTTTTGGTATTTTTGTAAACACAAACACACTTACAAAATTGGTATATCTGTTTTATTTTTCATCCGATTTCAATAATTTTTTCTGCATTTGAAAGCTTATTAAATCTAAAGAAATTTATGATTTGGTGCTTTTATAAAGGTCAAAATTAGTTTTAATCCGTGCACAATATTTTTTGATTCCAAGGTATAATCCAAAAAGTTCATTTTGTTGGAATTTTGATTAAATTCAACTTGCTTTATAATTGTTGTTTTTTTACACAATAGAAGCTAAAGGTTTTCATTGGAATACATGCTAGCAATCAGTTACATGTAGAGATGCACCTAGCCTGTCCCATGGAGAAACACAAACAACAAACATGCTTGTATATAATGAAGTTTAATTCGGGGAAATTTGGATTAAATTCAACTTGCTTATAGTTTTTTTTTTTAAACAATAGAGGCTAAAGGTTTACATGCATGCTAACAATCAGTTACATGTAGATACTGAAACCCACCTCTAGAGCCTGTACCCTGGAAACAAATATCTATAATGGAAAGCAGGTTGATGGAAAGTTACTAAATATAGATGCAAATTAAAAGATTTATTCTAAATGCTTTGTGTGAGTAGTTGGCCTTTAATAACAAAATTGAGCAGGTGGCATTGTATAGTTCAGAATTAATATTTACAGGTAGAATATATTTCTTAGAATTGAAGCATTAAAGGTACACAATTTTTGAGTGTGCATCTTCTATGCATTGTACAGAATTTTTATTTGATAAGGTTTTGATATTATTATAAAAATACTGGTACCATCTATGCAATTTGTATGAATCTTATAACATGGAATCCACTTCTTTTTCCATTGCTTGTGTAGGTGAAGTAGTCAATTTCATCATTATTCTGGAATACTCTTTCAATACAAATGTACTAGTCTCCCAATAGGTCCAGAGAAAAAAATTATAATGAAGAATGGTTTCAAGAGCCACTGACACATGGCAGGGGAATTTTGAGAGATTTTTCACATTCTAGTGACAGGGTGTTAAATAAAGTTAATTAAGGGCACAGTTAACCCCTCATTTTCAGAAATATTTTATGCTTTGTAACTCAGCAACCGAAAATCAAATCCATATAAAAGTATACATTTCTAGATGTGAGTTTGTATGTAGAAGATGATATTTAGGTCAGTTTTGGACCAAAATGTATGATTGTTCTTGGGCCTGTTTATTTATAAACCAACTTACTAAATTTTGCAAAAATAAAAGTTGGACCTCTTTTAGTTTTTAGAATCTAGAAAAACATGTCTACAAACTTATTTTTTTGATTTTTGACTTACTTTTTAAAATATTGCCAAAAATAGGTCCAAAATAGGCCTAAAATGATTTTTTGGTCATTTTTGGCCTAATTTTAACCTATTGTCAATATCTCAAAAACGAAGTCAAAAATGAAAAATTGAAATTTATATCTATAGCTTGTTTACAAATAGATTGAGCCAAGAACAGGGTTTTTTGGACCCTTGGGCCAAAATCATACATTCCAATCCAAAACTGACAGGTCTAACCATCATCTTCTATGTACCGTATTCATTCCAATAACCGCCCATGCTCCAATAAGCGCCCACCAAAGTTTCTTGGGTGAAACTTGGTACCAATAAGTTGCACTCAGAGAGTTCTAACCATGCATTTGAGGTGATAAACTCCAACAAAATATATCTTTATGTTCATTTTGTTGATGTTTTGTGGTATTAAGGGCAATTTCTTGCTTTGAAAATGGTTGTGTATACTTAAAATTTATCCTATCAGTTTCAAAAATAGCCGCCCATGCCAAATGACTTTAGGGGCCCAGGGCGGTTATTATAATGAATACGGTACATGAAAATACCACATCTAGAAATGTATACTTTTATATAGATTTAATTATCGGTAGCTTAGTTACAAAGCATGAAATATTTCTGAAAATGAGGCGTTAACTGTGCCCGGCAGCCAATGCAGATACGACTTTCTTGCACTCATATGACATTTTGTACTGTTGTTCTTTGCAGATAATGCACATGCATGTAGCCTCAATAGAGAAGCTATCTCTGACGGCAGCAGGTGCCCCACTCCAGATCAGATGCAAGACATTCCAGATGGCAACGTTTGTTATACCGAAGGATAAAGACTGCCAAGATCTCTACAAATCCCTGCAAAAACTATCAAATCCAGGTACACTCACTCTAAAACTTGTTAGTATTCGCCCAATTTGAGCATTGTAATAATTTGCTCGAAATCAGATAGGTCCATATGTAAAAGGAAGATTCTTATAACTTTAATATCAGAGAATTGTTATTGAAAATCTGACCTGAATACCAAACTCATGTGAACATGTAGATGTTGTGTCTTCAACTTAGCAACTCTGCTTTAGAGAATAAACGGAAATCTGAAGGTGAATAGGCCAAATGACACACCAAAGAACCCGATTACCCCCAAATGTTTCTGACAATTCCCTTGTATCGCTTAGATAGGGGCACAATGTAAATTGCCAATGATTAGTTGTTGGATTTAATTCTTGAATGCGTACTCTAGAGTCTTATGCGTAGACGTGCACAAAATAATCTTGAAAATGTACGCTCACATCAGACACCCCTGCGTATTTGCTACAGACATGCGTTCACAAATTAAATCCTTCAACAAAAGTATATAGGTTGTATGGAATCTCTCCATTTTAAATCTGGGGTGATGGAAACTTTAAAATAATTCTAGTCTCATTTTATTCACACATATAGCAAAATTGAAATAAATTTATTTAGAGATTTGTCAGTCCAGTCACTTATTTATATGTACGAAGCGGTTGTATATTTATATGCTGCACAAATATTGATATAAAGTAGCATTTATTTATAGGAAAAGATTTATTGATTCTTTTATGCGTCTTTGAAAATGAAGTGATGTGTAAATCCTCACTGTCAACTTGCTTTCGGGTATATTTGGCCAACATTGGGAATATATTAGTATATTATTTGTATTGGAAATCCAACAATTTTGCTTTATAGACTGGGAATGAAAAAGGATCTAATAGCCAAGAAAATGGAATTTTAGAAAACAGGGTTCCTTGCCCATCAAGGAAATCAGGGATAATTAGTTTACTTCTTTCCACCAAGGGAAAAGTCAGGGAATTTGATAAAAATGCCTCAAATTTAGGGAAAAGTCAGGGAATTTTGATTTGCTCAAAAATTGAAAGTAGTCAATCAGACTCCTTTTCCCTGTTGTGTCAGTTCCCTGTTCTAGTTCAAACACATGGTCGTAAGATTTAGAAAGTATCCTGTTTTTGCGTTTTTTCTTTAAAAAAATTATCATGGAATTTTGAGATTTCATCAGGGAAAATTGGGGAATTTTGTTTCGTAAAATGTTGCAAACCCAGGAAAAGTTCTTCTACCTGAAGAGAACCGTCAACCTTAAAATTGACCGTTATTTTAGATTGGGTTGATGGATTAGTTCCAAGTTCTTAATATTTGTGAGTATTAAGATTTAATATGACAACATATATTGGGTCTCTGGCTAATTGACATTGTAGGATCAACACTTTCATCACTATTATTCTTGATTAAACAATTACTTATTTTATTGATCTCATAAGTTGATAAATGGTTGTATAAATTAAAATCTTAAGTTTCTTAGCGACCGTGAATGCCATGTGGACTAGTCTAGTACCATATTGATGTGTGAGTTTTCAAATTTTTTCATACTGATAATTTTTTTTTTTTTGACAGTTGCTTTAGAGGCAGTGTACGCATTCCATTACAAAGCATCCACTTTCAATAACATCTATTCTGGCTGGAACCAGTTTGATCTTGAAGCAGAGTATGCCAGAATGGGGATCCCAAATGAACACTGGGTACCGTCCAACGTCAACAGGAACTATGAGGTATTGTAAAAAAAATGTCATTGTCTTTCATCAGCAATGTTTGTTCATGTAGCACATGAAAAGTAACTAATTATGGACAGATAAGGTGTCAGCTAGTAAACACCATCTGTATTGAAATATACAGGCAGGCCTCATTTCCTTATGAAATATATAAAAATGGTGGATCAGATTTTTATGATATTGGTAATAAAAGTTGCCAAATTTTTGACATGTGAACTATATTGACTACTTGTGTAACATTTCAAGAGCACTTTAGTGCATTTTGCAGTTAGCCCAGAAACAGATTTACTTTAATTTTATAGCAAGAAGCGGACGTACGTCATACGCAGCATAGTGGTCTAAAAATAGCTCGCGTTGCACTTCGTGTGCGGTGAAAACAATCAATGCTTCCGCCAGGCATTCCTTCATTTTCTTTCTTTTTTAGCGAGAAGGAAATCTGTGAAATGATAAGGTTTTTGTCATCTTGTTGTCATCTTGTTGTGGTTTGAATTCCACACAACTCACATGATTTTGGAATCGAAATATTTTGAAAAATTGCAAGAATCAATCAAAATTTTCTGAGAGTTGTCATTTTCTCCATTAAGTTGAATGTGAGTCGGCATTTGTTTTCACCGCGCTATCAAGGATAAAGGTCCCGAATGTAAATAAAACGTCGGGATGTCCGCGCTTGCCTATATCAAAAAGACAATATTCAAAGTCCTATAAGTAGTACATAGTAGTAGTATCAATGATCAAAAACAACAACAACAACAAAGGATTAGATGTAGCTGTAGGATCAAGTGTAACACACCAGTTTGTGTCAATAATATTTCAAGTATGTACTCTCAATTGTTCTTGACTTTAAATTTAATTGATAGTATTTGAGACAAGCTGGACACATAAATCTAGAAAATGTATTATTCATACGATTGACAAAACTGTATCAGACTACAATCAGGGAAAAAAGTCGTTGGAACACTACAGTCTTTTCAGGTGCATTCATCCGTTTAAAACACTAGAAATTACAGTAAGAGATGGATGAAGTTGAAGACAATAAAGAACTCTTCTCTTCTGACCATCCCCTTCCTCACCCCTGTTTCAATGTTGGATGGAAAGATGCTCCTTGTGTTCGGATCAACATTGAGTGGGGAACGGGGAAAGCGTGCAAAATCAATGACATGCACAGACAATTGTGCCAAGACTTTTTTCCCTGATTGTAGATGAAATTCATGTTACCCTATGGGAACCATAACTGCACATCGTTTGTAATGAAAGTCCTTTACTGTTTGTGCTTCTATAATGGTAATGCATATTTTTTTTTCAAAACTGTAAATTTGTTATTGGCAACAGGAGTGGATTCTTTTTATTAAACCATCAATATAAACAGTAATACCAGTACTCAGTAGAGTTATCATAAGTTAAAAGTATGATATAAGCTTTGATGATATATATCAAGTATGATATTTTGCCAAGTTGTATACATTACTCTGGCTAGACATGTATATTATCGGACAAGATAGCAATAGGAATAATAATGAGGAGCTTCATGATGGAAGTAGGTCAACTGGTGCTCTCTTTCCTAACGACTGTCATTGCAATCTCCATGGCCATATATGTTGTGTTGGGTCAGAGCTATCTAATTAATGAATATTGAGTTATCAATTAAAGGGGATTGGACAAGTTCAGCATCATCCCCAAACTTTTCTCCAAACATTCTGAGATTTTTGCATCATTTGAAGTGTTATGGTAATAATGGCGGCCTGCAAGGTTTCATGTAAATTCAACCCCTATAGTTATCATTTTGTTTTGACAAATCCAATAGAAATTTAACTCAGATACTTTAGCTTTCGCCATCTTGGCTAATGGCTTGATAACAAGTAATCAGATCCACTCATACTACGTCTTCTATGAAAAACTATGACGTCACCTTGAAACGACAGTAAGTAGGAGAACAGATCTGATCACTTGTGTGATCAAGCCATCAGCCAGAAGGGCGAAAGCTAAAGAATGTGAGTGAAGTTTTATTGGATTTGTCAAACAAATGATAACTATAAAATTAAATTCTCATTTCTTCATCTAATCAACATGTTTTCCCTATTTTATCTCACTGCTTTCTGTAGATCTGTGATACCTATCCCAAGTTAATCCATGTTCCCAAGACAGCAAGTCCTCCGATCCTATTTGGCAGTGCACGCTTCAGGAGCAGAGGCAGATTGCCAGTGTTATCGTATCTCCACAGTAACAATGTAAGTATGGAATATTTATGGAATTATCTGTGCTTTCTGACAAGAAATGTGGTTCATCGTTGTCAATCCAGTAGCTTCTGTCCG
>JXSR01S017886.1:23522-35225 GCA_000969725.1 Ophiothrix spiculata
AAATCATCAGGCCGAATCGCATGTTGAATACAATTCTTTCACGATAGGCCTATTTATATTGTTAAGAGGTTGAAATGGTTTTGAACAATTGAACGTCACGACTTGTTTAAGGCATTTGATGTATTGGATCAGAATTGAAGAATGCGACCTGGCACGTTTTGTCATACAACCCAAGCACTATACTCACATTTGATTGATTCCTTCACATCAAATGGAGCTACTTTAACTTGTTTGTTTTCGCAGTTTGTTCTCTAATGATTATAATAAACTCAATATAATTGGCAATTATTACATTCATGCACTTGTATTAAATCATGGATGATGGTTTTACTTAACTGTTTGCTCTCTTCGTTGTATTATAGAGCACTGTTTATTTAATACATAACATACTTTCAATGACATAATGTTGCTGTTAACTTGAGCAAAGAGACAGCACCATACTTCTATACAATTTCAATACACCTGTTTTTATGTATTTTCATGGTATGTCCTATATTTTACATGTATATCTTTCAGATTTGCAGCACCATACTTCTATACAATTTTAATGCACCTGTTTTTATGTATTTTCATGGTATGTCCTATATTTTACATGTATATCTTTCAGATTTGCAGATTCATTCAAAGAATAATAGTCTAACTTTTTTCTTAAATTAGATGCCATGTTAAAACTATACTGCTCGAAGCGGTATCTCCCCTGTTTATCATGCTCGGAGCTTACAGAATCTTATATATGCCTAATTAGCATGCAACTATGCATAAATACATTTGTATAATTAATGACGGTATCTAATTACGTAAAAGGTATTTTTACACTGTTGTGTGAAATACAAATAGTCGTGAGAACCTGAGATAAATAAGCCATAAATTTATCTCAGGAGAGAACGATGGACGGTGATTATGCTAATTTCAACCAACTTTAGTTACATCATCATTCATCATCATAGTCTATAAGAGTGGGTTGGGATTTTCATGCATACATGGAATTGGGCAAAAGAAATTTGATACCACCATGTGTCTGCTATCTAAGGAAGATGACACCACTAAACTGTCCCACATCACATGCATGGCGACTTGATAAACAACTGTTGCTATTTTAACCAACTTCTTTAAGAGATCTTGGTGACATAAATTTGGCGATTAAAAATAATAGGATTAACGCTTTGATTTACCGCCAAACAAGCATGCAAACCCTTCATGTAAATAATGTCAACCATGTTCCGTTATTTTTACACAATAACCCTTTGTCATTATCACATTTATACTTTCTATTACATCTATTATTTCTACCATATTTTGTAATGAAATATTAAAAGTATATCCTTACCAATTTTCACAGTACCAGCATCAATTCCACCGTGAATATATAATTCCACAAATAGGAAAACCCAAAGAAATTTAATACTTGACGATAACATTTTGCCGATTCAGTTTTTTTACAATATATAGTTCCTTTTGGGACGTCCGACAAAAAATTGCGGACTTACAGCGCAGATTCGCGCTTATTATAATGCTTCAAGTAAATAATAATCTCGTGTAGTAATCCATGAAATGAACAAAATATGCAATTTCACCTCCTCCGAGTCATAAAATGGCGGACAATTCTCTTCTGGGATGTTTTTCAGTAAATGGTTAGCTGCGTAACACGATCGGAATGGCAAATCATCAGGCCGAATCGCATGTTGAATACAATTCTTTCACGATATAGGCCTATTTATATTGTTAAGAGGTTGAAATGGTTTTGAACAATTGAACGGGAGCTACCATTGTGTAAATAGGGGAGTCGGTCAGGTGGAAGGGAATTTGAGATGGGAATTACTTTCGCTAGAATAGGTCGCTGGCCAACTTGAGTCAAATACTAGTAATAGAATATTTTGCTTGAACTAGAGAAAATAACAGGATAAGGCAAAATTAAAAACGTGGGTTCAGCGTTTTAAGGCCCTTATAACTTAAAGTCAAGGTTGAGTTTCCCCTTACATTTTGCTCAGTTCTTAATGAGGCAACCATTTCATTTTTCATTATTCATTATTTTTAGATCTATTATTCTGGGCTATTTTAGGGGCTAATTACAATACACTCACTTGACAATTTGTTTATGTATACATCATTAAAACCAATCTAATACATCTTGGTACATGGTATACTCTCTAAATGTAAACGAGTGAAAATTTCACTCCCCAAAAGAGTGAAACTCATATAAACCACTCAGAAAGGAGTGGTTTTGTATGTCAAACAGGAAATTTCCACTCATAAAGAGTGAAAATCACTCTAAAAAGAGCGAATTTCCACTCGTTTAAGGAGTTAAACGAAGGACAATTCTTTTTCAAGCCTGGGTTCAACATTCTGTTAGGTTCTTAATTATTTTTTTCTAACTTTGATTTTTTTAGTATATCTTCTCATATCGTGAAGACAGAAAAATAAACAAAAACAACCTGTTTCATCAACTTTCATATATGTTTTAAATGGATCCTTCGCTAACATGGGACCACGCTAAAAAAAAAAACATCCAGACAATTTTGTATAAATATACGTCCCATCATGACCTTACCATTTCTAAAAACCTCCCTGTAAAATTGTCCAGTGACCCGCAATTGTTAACATTCTTGTCCAGTTACTTCAACGGTTAATTATAATGCATATTCATAACTTGTCTCAATAAATAACAATAGATTGATTTGTTGACTGCAATTATTATTACCATATGAAAAGGTTAGCGGGGTCAGGTCTCGAATGATCAAAACAAAAGAAGATATAATATGCTTTACCAGCATGCATTGCTTTCTATGCAATTTTATGTACCGGAAGTTATGAAGAACACTTTGGATATCTCTTTTTTCCATGGGTGTAACAAGTCCACATCTTACATTTTAAAACTTTGTCTTGGGACAATTTCCCCGCGGCAATTTCCCACTACTAACTACTGACATAATTTCCTACTCAAATCCCATTTACAGCAATGCATGGTGTGAAGAACAATATATCTTCTCTGATCAAAACCAGGGGATCACTTTATTGTTTTAGTTCATTGTAAATCACATTATATGTGTAGTATGTGCAATACACACATAACGTGATAATATTGCATTTTTACAACTAGTATTTTATGCTGATAATCAAATGATTATATTAATAAAACAAAGTTTTATTAGTTTGTTTGTTTCCCGGGTTGTTTCCTACAAACAATATCTACGCACTTTGTTGGGGAAATATATCTATGAATGTTGGGGAAAGGAAAAGCTTACAATAGGAACTGCCATCATGTCGAACCATGGAAAAAGGAAAACTTATCTCTATTTTCCATGGTCGAACCCCGGGGTCGAACCGACCGAACAACTGTCGAAATTCACAGATATGATACCGGGATATGATACCAAGTCATAACCAGATGAATCATAGTGCCATCATCGAGTTGGCACCATAATTTGTCATTGAAAAGCCATTTTATTTCTATGTTTCCATAATTTGTTTCTCTAAAAAGTTTTTCTAAAAATAGTAGAAGAGGATTAAATATTCAAAAAAAATGAGAGTAGGCCTATCCATGAAATTTTTTCTGTATGTAAGTACTGTATGTACTGGGCATAATTTAAGAAAAAGACATCTACCTTTTGGCTCAATAAAAATAGTAAAAATGAAGAATATTTTTTCTTTATGTAGTAAATAAATGAAATAAAATAAATAAAAATGACATGTTTATAGAGGATAGCCTCATCAGTGTCTGGCACTGCTTTCCATGAGGGTCCTGTTGTCAGATGGTCAAATTTATTTGCCAGTTTCAGATGCAGGAGGAAAACAGGAGCGCCTGGAGAAAAACCTGCGAAAGCAAGTTTGGACTGGCAACCAATTGAATACGCTAAAATAAGAACATCCCAACTCCATGAGCTGCCTTCTGTTCAAGTTATGTAAAATATAAATGCATATAAATCTCTGAAAATGCTTTCAAATCACTAGAAAGCATTTCCATGTCTTTATCCCAATCATAGTGTCACATTTGACCTTGACTTTGTTAGACTGGTTAGACATTGTTCGATAATTTTCCTAGCATATAGTTGCAGAGGGGGGCTCGTGGAGTTGGGATGTTCTTGTAATGGCTGTTTAAATATAGCAACATTGTACTATAACAATTATCTACAGGGGCGTAACCAGCTTTGACCGTCAGGGGGGGCAAAACTCAAGAGGCTTCCTGATTTTTGTATATGCTTGAAAAAATTTGAACGCGCGCATAGCGCGCGCGCAAAAATATGTGGACAAATTTGTTTATTTTAGCTAAAAACGTCTATTTTGGGTGAACTTGGTTTCTTTCTCTTTTCTTTTCTCCTTTCCTTTTTTCTTCCTTCCTTTTCTTTCTTTTTCTCTTTTCCTTTCCCTTTTCCCTCTTCTTTCCCCTTTCTCTTCTTCCCTCTTCCCTTTTTCTCTTCTTCCTCTCTTTTCATTTTTTTGCTCTTCTTCCCGATTTTTTTGCGTCCGGGGGGGCAAGTTGCAGGGTTGTGTCTTTTCCACTAGCAATGCCAGTTCCACACAATTTTTTTAAAAACTTGGAACAGGGAAATTCTACCAATAGATACAATACAACGCCTTGATGGCTGTGTCCCCAGGGGGAGGTACTGGCATAAGAAGGTAGTATGGGTATGTACAGCCCTCAAGACCCCCTTTTCACACCCGGGGTCAGTGCCGCTCCCTAGACCCTCATTCCGAGCATATTCTTCAGTTCACAAGTCCTTTTTTGAAAGTCTTGAGATCCCCATTTCTAGGGGATTTCAAGCAAAATTTTGGGTCAACTTCAGGGTCACTTCAATTCTTTACACCCTCTTTTCAGAGTAAACTGTCCTATCGGACCCCAACTTCGGAAGCCAGGCAGCTGTACACCCGGCCTACAAAAACATGATAAAATAACATAACATATAAAGAATTACCGGTACGTAATATAATACGTCCATACATCGTGTACAAACCACACTGACTTGAGAATATGTTATTAATCCAAAGATCCAAAACAGACAGGTTTTATTTTAACAAAAAAAACATGAAAATTGGATTTTTACTCGCCCATTTTCAAATGTTATTAATCATACTAATTCAAAAATAAGAAAACCCTGTACAGTGGAACCTCACTAAGACAAGATTTTTGGGACCATATAATTTAGCTTGTGTATTATCAGGAACTTGTATTATCCAACTCATTTAACATGTAAAAATGATTCTTGGGACCTCAAAATTACCTTGTATTAGCAGGGTTTTTGTATTATCAAAGTTTGTATTAACAAGATTCCACTTTATATCTTAAAATCAGCGATTTAATTCTGAAAGATGACTAGTTTTGTCAAAAGGCCTTTCATTGTAACAAATTCAAATGTTGATGACAATTTTTTACCAGGGTTTTCACAGAGCAGGTTAGCCCATCAAATGGATATTGTATAGAAGTAAATAAGAGCTGGTAGAGTCATACCATACTTTTCAAAAAGCTGCCAAATATTTGGTTCAACAAGTCTTATGTTGTTCAAAATTCTTCCCTTGGTACAAGCCAAATTTTGTTCCAAATTATATTCTGAAACTTTTAACAGCAAGGTCATTGTGTTAGATGAGTTTGATAAAATAAGTGGCCATGTGTACTACTATTTTGTAGAAACCTTGCAGGTGATGCAAGCCAAGAGAAGTCATCAGGACCTTCCCATCATACCTTGCTTCCAATGGAATTTTTTGATGGCTGCGTTGAGAGGGTTTAGGGATAAAACATATCTAAAATGCGAAATTGGGATGAGGTCTGCGGATTTTTCTGTTTCACCACTAAACCCTCTCATTGAAACCTGCACAAAAATCCCATTGGAAGCAAGGCATGATGAGAAGGTCCTTATGCAAGCCTATGTTGTGATTACTGGATGGGCAAATAACAATTAAGAACTTTAATCATATCTTCCTTAAAGGCATTAGCCACGATCACTAAAGTGAAGTTCAACTTTCCTCAACACCTACTGAGTTTGTTGTATTTTTAGAAAGTACTTCCAACCAGTATGATCCAAAACCATTCTTGTTAAACTGAGAAATTCAGTGATAGTGTTTCTAGAAATAAATTACTAAATTCTTAAAATGTAAACTTCTTGTTACTAACAATATATTTTAGTGAAAAAATCAAGTTGTTAAGTATATTTAACCTTCTTAAAAGAATAATGTTCACTTTAAAATGATCAACTGTCGTACATCTGGAATCTCAAACCTTAGGAAAATAGAAAAAATGCTGAACCCCAAGAAATGAATTTGGCTGAAAATTGTCTTTTTAGAGGAAGTGATATGATTTTGTTTGTTTGTTTTGATTCCATTAAGGTCTTTCTTCGATTCAAATAAATTTTCACAAGTTTTCATACCCAAGTGGATCATGGCTAATGCCTTTAATATTGTATGTATATATCACTGACAAATCACACATCTATCTGCAGTACAATACAGGGTTTGCATGTGATGTCATCATGCTCGTAACACCATTTTCATGAATCAGCACACAACGTCCCATCAAATTACATCCTTTTAGCAGTATCACGATACCAGATCACAACTAAAGATGACAAGAATATAAGGTACATTTATTTAGTCATGAATTTAAATCAATCACAAGCAGATTGTGATGTCTTATCATGTGATATCATCATGAACTACTCCGACCCCACCAAGATGGCAGCGTAAACAGTCTGTGTGTACCCTGTAACCCTGTATTCTTAAAGTACATAATAGTAATTGCAGTTTTTCAACAATTTGTGCATAATATATTTGTATACAAGGGGTGTTTAATAAGTTTGTTGCCTGTGGTAGAAGCAGAAGCGTTGTGCAGTTCTTATTCATATGTTACGTAGATCAACTCAATTGGTGAGCACGGGTCTCGTAATACACAGATGCTTACCGGGCCGGGCGGTTTTCGTTTCCTTGAGCAAGAAACTTTACTCTACTTGCTCCATGGTCGGACAGTCACGTAAAGCCATGGGTCCCCTGTACGAATATTACGTGGGTCCCCTGTACGAATAGACTCCTTCATGGGGTATGCATGTTATGCAAGTACTTGTATAACATGCATGCCCCATGAAGGAGTATGCATGTTATGCAAGTACTTGTATCATTGATTGATTGATTGATTGGTGAATATTTTGAAAGTTCAAGTAAATATCTGGTTTCTTGGAGGTGATTTTTTGCCTTGAAAACTGAAGAAACAACATAACTGACATACATTGACCTGAAAATGTTTGTCCAAGGTGCTACACCCAACAAATTCAACCAAGAAAGGGTGTCAAGAATCATGAAAATAATTGGCTGCAATTTTCAATTTTTTTCCATCAGAGAGAACATGGATATGGAAGTTCTTGATATCACAATATTTATTTTTTACCAATTTTTAATGCTTAATAGTAAACATTAGAAACCTCCAACGAGCAAGTTTAAAAATTCTGTAAAATAAAAACAAAAGCAGATATTTACTTGAAACCTTCAAAATATTCATCAATTAAGTTGATCTACATAATGTATAAAAACTGCCTAGCTCATCTCCTTCAACCTCAGGACACATACTGCATTCAAGCATAAATAAGGCCAAAAAAAAAAGGTTTAATTGGCGTAACGCGACCGACCCTAATTTTACCGCCGACTCTAGATATTTTTATTTTTTGTGTGCAAAAAAAAAATACCCGTGAAACAAATATTTTCATTTTATCGCGATATGATGCCTACATCCGGTTGTCAAACACCGTCTGGTGTCGCCGATTCTGGTGCTCCAAGTTAAAAAGGAATATCCAACTGCGCAAATGTGTACAATGGCGGCGGTCATGGATCGTACGGATCGTACATACAGCGTTTCATGTAAAGGAATTCAAGGTGAAAGGAGTGTGTTGTATGATAAATTATTAAAATTAGATGTACACGAGCAATTTGAGATATGCCTTGTATGACATTCAAAATGACAAATAAAAGACGATTTTGTATATATGTCGTATATTTTGTGTTCTTGTATGTAAAACATTAAAAAATAAAAAAAAATCCGACCTACCTACCCTAATTTTTTTTCTATGTTACGCCAATCAAACAATTTTTTTTTTTGGCCTAAGATATGATCTTCGAACTCCTCAGATCCAAACACAGCCTCCACTATACTTTGATCAACACCAAATAGGCAGGCCTCTTCACATCGTGAATTGATACAGATAAGCGCGTGCGTAGCTGGACACAGCATAACTGCAGGAGACGCAGTGCACGTGTGACTCGAGCATCAGTGTCTACGGCGCGCGTGTAAAGCTGAATTCATACTCAAAACGCAATGCGTTGTGTTTCCAATAATTTCCAATAACGTTCACCGTAAAAGACGCCGCAAATGAATTCACACTCAAAACGCAAACGGACTGCGGCAGCCGATGACATGAAAATGCAATGGAAAGTTGAGCTTTCCTCAACTCAGTTTGCGGTGCCGATTTCGGTGTTGCGTTTTGATATCGATTGATCAGAACTCCTCAAATCTTTTACTGCACATGCGTCGTGCGTTTGCGTCGAGTATGAATTCAGCTTAACTGGGATTATATTTACTTGCGGATTAAGAAAAGCCTCATAATTCCCGTCTTTTTAGTGTTGATCAAAGTATAGGGACTGGAAAAAGACCTAAAAGCAACAAATAATTAAAAAATACTAAAACATTCCATTTCTTACTAGTAGTATATTGTTCAATTTGTACAAAGTATACAAATATCTTAATGTTCTATTCACCTGGTACAAAAAAGTTAAAAAGTTATCCCATTCACCAAAGATCGTGATGATATTCTGCAATTAAAAACTAGCTGGATATAACATAAACCAATGTTTACATATCAAATAAAACTAAATAATAAAATTAATACACATTTTAAGCATTCCTAAAAAGCTGAATGATTTACAAACCTTTATAATTTCAAACATTTAGGATTTCCACAAAATACTGCATTTTTGAGTTAGTATAATGCGGCTTTCATATCAAAAGACATGCACAAAACAAGAAATTTACAAGGTTAGAATTCAAGAATCCACTTTTACACAAGATGCCCACAAACAAAACCATGATTATCTATATTGAATTAGTTTCTGACAAACTATACCTGTTTCACCAACTGTGTTTCACACAAATTGAATTTGGGAAACAGAAAAGACAAAGACCATTGCTGAAAGTGTCACATATATATTTATAAGCAAATATGATGTAACCTTGTGGTAGTTTTACAGAGGTAACATTCATTGGCATTTTGCTATTATTTTAGATGATTAAGCATGAAAAAGTGTAACTGATGAAACTACTACAACAGAAACCATATGTGACCCGTCATATCAACAGGTACTTTAAGCAGGCCTGAGAAATATCCGCTTTTTAGCGGAAATCCACTATTTTTATATCTCCTGCTGATTTTAATTTCCGCTATTTTTTTTCTTCGTATCATCGCTTTCCGCTTTTCCCCGTATTTTCTTCAGAGTACTTTCCCCCTATTTTTCGGCTATTCAGGAAACACTTCCCTGTTCAGTCACTCCAGAGCCCAAGTTTTTTAAAAGCATGGAAAGGAAAAGATCACTTATTTTTGAACACATTTTTCTATTTGGATGTTGGAACCTGATTAATGATAGAAAATACTTCACAGATATTCTTAATTAAAGTGATCTTTTCATTTCCTTGCTTTTAAAAAACTTGGGCTCTGGAGTGACTGAACAGGGGAGTGTACCCTGACACTAATCCTTCTACTTTTCAATTACAAATTCAATAAGTGCATATTGTCATCAGTTTAAAGATTAAACATTCTATTCAACACATAGACCTACTGCCAAATTAATTCCACTGAGCAATAAACATTCCACTGTAAAATTGCATTCAGAGTTGGGGGAAATATTAGTTTTGTATTAGAAATATTTGTTCTAATTTAGTTAGATGATATTCCAATACAACCTTTGCCAAGCATTTCTTCATGCAGTGAGGTGATTTCTTTCTCCTAATGCTATAATGGTTGCTTGGATTTCCCATAGGATGCTTTTTTACCTCCTTAAAAACAGGTTTACTGTTTCAAATCTTGAAGTGATCTGCCTTTGATATTATGCCAGGAATAGTTTCATTAGTTGTATAAAACAAATATTTCCTGCTCATATACAGGCCAGTGGAACAAAATGTGTACATGATTACTATTTGTAAATACTTCTGATCACTATATAATAAATTTCATAAAATCAGATTTTATAGTTTTTATCATGGTTATCATGATTGCGTATACCCAAAAATAAATGTGCCTTTAAGGACAAGTATTTTCTAATTCAATAAAACCAACAAAACTGAGTGACCAACATCAACATTATCGACAATCATTTCTTTCAAACTCATTAATTCTGGAAAAATTATTGTACTTACACCTCATGGAACTGTCACAGTGCTGTGTCCATCACTAACACCAAATAAATGGACATGTTATTAATGTGGCTATGCTGTGATACAATTTAGTAAATGGACATGTACTCGAGTCTCAATTGAACATTGATTTGTGAAAAGTCGATACTCAATGCTAAGTCAAGTAAAGTGCAAGAGTGAATGTTATTTCATGTTAAGCATGTTAAGTTTCAAAGCATTGTTTTTGATTACATTACTGTGAATATATTCGATACATGAACTTGCTTGTCAGAAGAGAGTAAAATTGCTTTTGCAGGCGACATTGATGACAAACAGTTAGTCAATACCAGCATTAATAGTGTCATCATTTCTCTGGTGTATTATATGAAGAGCTTGTTTCCAAAACCTCTTACATCCACCTCCGACATGTGGCTCCTTTGCAAAATTGACTTGCAAAATAGATTATAATTTTCAAGTCTCATAAAACATGTTACTATTGTAACACACTTTCGCTTGAAATATTCTACGATATACACAAAGCTGTTAAAAGTGGAAATGAGTGACCTGCATAAATGGATGGAAGAGGTTATGGCATCAAACAACACATTATTCCTTTGTTTTTCTTTATGTCTGTAGGTATTTTATGGCAGAGCAGTTTTTACAATTATATAATTTGAATTTGAAATTTCAATTGTATTAATATTTTTCATGCGCAGTGAGTCTAATTAGCAATTTTGATGTGACCTAAGCTGCATTGAGTCAGATGTTGGGGTTGGATATGAGAGGTTTTGGAAATATTGATGCTGCTTTCATACTCGTGTAGTTTTGTAGCTTTGTCGCTGCATGACGTATATTTTGGGCAAAAACTTGCCGCTTCGGTTGTCGTTGCGGCAAAGCTGCATGTTGCTGAGATAATCGATATCGGCAAAATTTTGTCGCACGACAAGATTTTTCAAGTTGAAATGAATTCAACTTTCGCAGCGACATGAAGCTGCAAAGCTACAAAAGTGTGAAACAAACCAAGCGACAGACCTGCAAAGCTATAAAGCTGCAAAGTGAAAGTAAGTATGAAAGCAGCATTAGTAAGCTCTTTATAATTATACTGGTATTGGATATCATGTGACCAGCAATCCTCCAATCAAATAACAACATCCTACGTACAATAATATATTTGTTACATAATATATATATTAATATTTCATGATACATGCGAGTTAAATCGCCTGGAATCACCAAGCCATGTTGCCATACCTCTTGGATTTTGCTCAAAATTTGTTTGTAGTTCCTTTTTAAGGTAACTAAGAACCTGGTCAAAGCAAAACTTTCTATTCAATTGCGTTTTGGAGTTA
>JXSR01S017886.1:38985-67669 GCA_000969725.1 Ophiothrix spiculata
CTCAAAACTTTGAAGAGCCATAACTCCAAAACGCAATTGAATAGAAAGTTTTGCTTTGGCCAGGTTCTTAGTTACCTTAAAAAGGACCTACAAACAAATTTTGAGCAAAATCCAAGAGGTATGGCAACATGGCTTGGTGATTCCAGGCGATTTAACTCATGCACATTTCGTGAATGAGGAATCAGTGGAATACATGATCTGTTCTCCAACATTGAAAAAATCAATGAATTACTGGAATAGGGTAAACTTGGGCAACTTGGTACATGTGGTAAGCTGAACCATATATACTTTTCTCTTAGATATGTTACTAAGTATGTCATAATTCATGATTTTAATTAAAGAAAGTAGTACACACATAATGATATATTTTCTGCTCCAAGTTTGTGTACTTTTAATTAATTTCCAAATTTTCTCTTTTATTAAATGGGCATTGGACAAGTTCAGCATCATCCCCAATTTTTTCACCAAAACATTTCGGGATTTTTACATCATTTGAAGTATTAGTGGTTATATTGGCAGCATGCAAAGTTTCAATGTCAAATTCAAACCTATATATCAAAATATATATTCTTTTATTTTCAATTATCGTTGTCGACAACGATAAATACTGCCCCCCCTGGAGTTGAAACTTCAAAATTAGCTTTATCAGGAAAACTAATACAAAAGCAGAATTTCATTTGATTCATCTGCAATATATGATGTGAAAGGAATGTATTACAAACAAATCTTTGCCTCTCTCTTGATATATAGCATCAAATACACACAGTTAGAGAATAGCCTCATACCCAAGATAAACAACAAAATAAATTATAATTTTTGACTTTTCTAAAGGTTTTGATCAAAAATTTCCAAATATTTGGTAATTAAATGTTATTTGCTAACCTATTAAGTGTAAATCATCCATGAATACAATTTTACAATGTTGTCCAATTCCCCTATAATAAAATTGTACTATTTCTAATTGGGTTGAACTTTCATCTATTATGTTTCAACATTTACATTCATACTGAAAGATAACGCAAGTTAACTTAAATAACAGAATAAATAAGACCTTCTTGCATTCCAGTGACAAATCGCCATGTGAGTGCAAGAAAGTCGTATATGCAATGGCTGCCCTAAGTTATATTTATCTTACAACTAGTCACAAGAATGTGAAAAAATTCCACTGTCTTATGTCAGTGGTTCTTGAAATGGTTCTTCAGGTGACGGTAAGAACCATTTCAAAAACCACTAACCCAAGACTGGAGATTTTACAGTGTGCAATCCAAATTAATGACTTTCTTGCACTCACATGATGAAATGACACATGGGCTCTATTCCATAAAGCTATTTAGGAACATTCTTAAATGAAATTGCCTTGAGTTACTTTAGAACAGTACTGCTTTAGAACAAGAAAATGTTCAATATGTTCAACTTGGAAGTGACCAAATTTCCCAACGTACAACCAATTTATTTGGATGACTTAAACATTTCTGCCCTTGTCCTATGTAGATTAAGTTGTGTGTAATTGACCTTTGATCAATTATAGCCAAATTAAGATCTGATCTAAAGTTAAGAACATTTTTAATAAAGATAGGAACTTTTCTATTTTGTTTTAAATTTTCTTAACAACTTTAAAATGCGAATTACGTCAACTGATAATAATTTAACATTTATCATCCGAAGTTGCTCAAAGTCTAAAATGTTAGTAGACTTAGGAATGATTATTGTTCTGCAGATCAACTTAGGAATATTCTTAAATCTTTATGAAATAGAGCCCTGGTTTGCATAACACCTATAAATATACCCAGAGGATGATTTAAGATCTTCCCACAATACATAGTAACAGCTCAATGAGCATGAATGAACTAATGGAATGTTCAGTGGGGTCAAATTACTACTGCTGTGTATTTGTATGGGAAAGAGCTATGTTAAATGTCACAATTAATCAAATTGCATTATTAGTGTGAAAACTTTAAGCGACCAAAAAATTGTTTACATATTCACAGAGCTTAAAGTGGGACCTTTCTCAAGGTAATTTTACTTCTCAGGTCGCTTTCATAATAAATGTACTGTGCCAGATTTAAAACATGCATTTTACTGTGTATGTTCAATGGGATATGGTTGTAACTAAGAGTTGTTTTGAGCTACTGATTTCAAATTCTAAATGGAATTATGGGAAGTACTTAAAACACCCTCTGAAATATACCAATGCTTCATTGGAAGAGGCTACCCTGATTATTCTACTGATGATACATGGTTTTAATAAGTCTTTGTATTTGTTGTTTTATTTATTGTGATTTATTTAATTCATAATTGTGAGATTTGTTCAATTTGTAAGGATTACCTCCCAAAATTACCCATAGAGCCCTGGGCTCTATTTCAAAAAATTTCCATATGTTTAACTTGGAAGTGACCAAATTTCCCAACTTACGACCAATTTATTTGGATGATTTAAACATATATCTGCCCGTGTCCTATGTAGATTAAGTTGTGGGTAAATCGACCTTTGATCTATTATAGCCAAATTAAGATCAGATCTAAAGTTAAGAACATTCCTAATAAAGATAGGAACTTTTCTATATTGTTTTCAATTTTCTTAACAACTTTGCAATGCGAATAACGTCAACTGATAATAATTTAACATTTATCATCCAAAGTTGTTTTAGTAAATGGAACTTAACTGTTCTCAAAGTCTAAAATGTTAGTAGACTTCGGAATGATTATTGTTCTGCAGGCCAACTTAGGAATATTCTTAAAACTTTAAGAAATAGGAGCCCTGGTTTGCATAACACCTGTAAATAACCAATGCGTCATTGGAAGAGGCTACCCTAAAGACATCATTCTCCCAAGTTCTACACTAAATGTCATTTTCTGTGTTTTACCAGTTTGTAAGTTAAGTACCATTTAAAGGTTTAAACACTACGAAATTCTACTTCCATTATTGCGCTAAAGAAGAACAGTGATAATATCTGTTTCGTTAGTTATTCTACCAATGATACATGGTTTTAATAAGTCTTTTGTTTGTTGTTTAATCTATTGTGATTTATTAAATTTACAGAACGAATTTTGAGGTTTGTTCAATTTGTTAGGACTACTCCCCAAATTACCCATAGTTTTAACAATATCCTGAAAAAAATGAATTCCGTGCTCATTCTTAAAAATGGGATAATTCTGTCGTTAAGCTATCCCCTCCTAGATTCAAACTGGAAATCCCAAACAATCTATAAAGCCCCATGTCAAGTCTAAAGATATCAACCTCATGTAAAGTCTAAAGCCTAAAGATCTCAAAGTCTACAGATCTCAACATCTTTAAGTTTAAAGCATCTCAACATTTCAAAAGATCTCAACATCTCAAATGAACATGTCCACCATTCTGTGTGCTAATTCTTGCTGCAACTAAGTCTCAAACAAGTCATTCATTTTGTGTCTTACTCGTCTAATACCTTATATAGAACAGCAATGCTGAGTTAGTTCGCAACATGTTATACTCAAAGAGAAATGGGGCTAATTTCACTTAAGTTAAAATGCATTGTAAGACTTAAACCCTTCATTAACTAATGAGCACCACTTGACTCTTCAAAATGTTACAAACGGTTGGAATTTTCCAGATGTAAAATCCTTATATCTAATGATGCATCAAATGCTTACCAAGGGTTCTTACATCTTAGTATAATCCAATTTGACTATGGTTGCAATACATTACAGAACTTACAAAGTGTTTACAATGGTATTTACATTTTGGTGAAATGGACCACTGATATACTTTGATCAACACTAAATAGGCAGGAATTATGAGGCTTTCCTTCATCCGCAAGTAAACATAATCCCAGTTACACGCGCGCTGTAGATAATGATGCGCGAGTCACACGTGCAACGCGCGCTGCAGTTGTGTTGTGTCTAGTTACGCAACGCGCTTATCTGTATTAACTCACGATGTGAAGAGGCCCGCCTATTTGGTGTTGATCAAAGTATAGATGCAGCAGTTCAGGTACACCATTCCAAAGAAATGCTCATGCATTTTGGATGCAAATCGTGTTCATTGACCTAACCCAATAAGTACCAAATTGCTCTTCATGGTAATTTATAATAGTGGTCTCTGTTTAGTATCTCCACTATAATAGTTAGGCAATTAGGAAAAGGTATATACTCTATGCAGCGCACCAAGAAGGAGCATTCGCACAGAGGACCAACGACTTAACGTGACTTCCACACCACGGAGCAATTAGAGTAAACTTTCTTGCACAAGGAAACAAGGAGACGTAGACCGCCGGGCCCGGGGCTCGAATCCACAACCTCTGTATTATAAGACTTTTTGGACAACTTTAGTACCGCTGAAGTCTATGAGTAGCCCAAGAGTTAGAAGGTAGACACAAACACCACCATTTTGAACTACTGTACCATGAAGAACAATTTGGGCCAACTGGGTTTCAACCACAGATTTACAGGGGAGATACCGGCCTTTGTATACTGGCCCATGTAATGGCATCGTCAGCCATTGAGCTCAAATTGGGAGTATTCTTTTCACTCAGTTCCCGCTAAAATCAACTCGTTAGTGCCGAGATTCGGTTGCGCATAGAGACAAACTGCGTAAATAAACTTAACTCAAATGATACACCAACCTGCATGCAAAGCATGTGTGCATGTTTTCAATATTCGTGCATTATGACAAGATGCGATGCATCGTCGGCAAACACCCCAATTTTGTTTCCATGCCGGAATAAAAATGGCGGCGAGTCTGGTATCTCCCCTGTAGAAATATGGTTTCAACTCAACACATATTCCGAGTAAAACCATTACCCCTTATATTCTTTATCTATGCCACTGAACAAATCCAGTCGTATTATGCCCTTGAATTGCAGCTCCCTGGGGAATAGCAATTTCAACCGTATCATATGCACCATCAATTCGTTCCCTGCCGTCACGGCTGTCTAGGTCGCCACTCCCGACGACAACATGATGGACATTGACAACATTGGGTTGATGTATTGTGACCACAGCTTGGTCTGCATCAGGGGAAGATTCCTTGTTACCTTGAAAATGTGTTGCATGAGATTTAACAACTGTCTGTACCAATGGATTCTGTGAATGACTATGCCAAGCTAAAGATTCCGTAGTCGAATGTGACGCTCGGCTCTCTTCCATTTTGGTTTGTGAATACTGTCTTGCAGCAAGGTTTGCAAGTTCCGTGGGACCATTTGCATGCAATATTTGAATATGTGTAGCGTCTGTTGCAGACATTGGTTGTAAATGTAATAGGGCATCTCTGATCTCTTTACTATAACTAGAGTGCTCAAGGGTTTTGTTATAACTTGAATTTTCAAGTGCTTTCAACACAGGGCTCTCTTGTCCATCCGTTCTTGCTTGAGCATCTTCACTAGACACCCCTGTCTCTTCCGCTTCATGTGCACTATTCTGTTGAATTCTATCTGCCATTGACAGCAATGCTTCTTCAACACCCCTTCCATGGTGAGATGACATCTTGGATTGTTCACCTTGCTGATTCATAATTTGAGTGTCATTGACTGTAGATCCCCGTTTTCTCCCAGGGGTCATCTTGGGTCTCGGAAAGTTATCAAATTCTTGTACAGTCGGACATGGGTGTCCCCTTTCAATGTTATGTTCAGCTTTCATGTGTGTTTTGAGACTGCCATTGTGAGCAAAAGCTTTACCACACTCTGTACACCTGAAGGGTCTCTCCCCTGTATGGCTCCGCATATGACTCTTCAAATTAAAATTATTTGTAAATCCTTTCCCACAAAATTTACATGTAATAGGTCTAGCACCACTATGGACAAACATATGTCTCGTCAAATGCGGTTTCTGTTTGAATCCTTTCCCACAGATATCACATGTATGAGGGCGCTCTTTTGAGTGTCGTTTGCGATGCTCTGTCAAAGATGAGATTAAGATGAAAGCTTTGCCACATTTGTCACAGATATGGGCTTTTTTACCAGTCTCCAATGCTTCATGGTATTTTAGATGACGTCTCCATCCGCTAAAACTATTGAACACTTTGCCACACGCATCACAGATTTGTTGGTAGTGTTTCTGTTGGTGCACATTCCAATTAGAAACAAGCTCATTACATTCCGGGCAATTGAAATAAATCTTTGCAATCTCTGCAATGGCTTCGCTGGATATCTGCGACAAGTGTTGACTTGTGTTGCCGACGGTAACATACTCTGAATGCGTCTTGTAGTGATCTTTGAATTCTTGTATAGCTGTATATCTTGCGTGACACTGTTTGCATTCAAACTGCTTGGTAATATTTGGCGACTCTAAAAACTCAAGCACCTTCTTTGGTCTTCCAGATTTTCTACATAAAAGACAAAACAAATGTGCACACAGTTAGTGTGAATTATGACAACAATAATCATGATAATGGTCTGAAAAATTTGTGTAACCCAAATTCAAGATGGAGTTGAATGTCATTAGGAAAAATTGACAAACTTATTATATAAATTTCATCTCCCTCACCCACCAAAAAACAGTGATAAGGCCAAAACAAAAATATTGTTTGTTTGTCCATAACGCCCTCTGAAAAGGTAAGGTCGGTAGGTCGGCTTTTTTTTTTTTTTTTTAATTTTTTTGAAATAAATATACATGAAACTCACTTTAGAAAAATAAACTTAACTTACGAGAACAATATACTGTTGGTCTTTTACATTGGAAAATACAGTTCATGTCAATTCATATCATATTTTTACAATTTGAAGACTTTCTCAGTGAATTTTTATATCTTTTTGCATGAAAAATCCTCAAATAAGAGATGAAAAATAAAATAAAAAACTTTATAAAGCACACGGTCAGGCCAAATTTTGATGGTCGGTCGGGCGAGGACAAACAAACAATTTATTTTTTTTTGGCCTAATCTAACTTTGAAGGTATGCCTTTATAGATCCCATATCAGGCTTTGTCTTTTGAAAATTGCTGGCGAGTGACAAATCACTCTCCTCAAAACTTGTCAGGTGAGCTGTAGGCGAGTGATTTTAATCATTTGTATTATTAGTATACCAAATGTAGGCGAGTGATAAAAAGCTCTCCTCAGCTTCATTTTAGGTGAGTGATGGCGAGTGATCACTCTCGCTCGCCTTAAAAGACAAAGCCTGCCATATAAGTATATTGAACACTAAATCTGTGGCAACCAAGGCTGTAGCTACGGTGGGTGGTAGCGGGCAGCAGCAAACCAGTACTCCAGTTTAAAGTCCACCACTATAGAGCAATTTAAGGGGCCTGTTAATCCCGGCCGTTTTTACAGAAGCAGAATTTAGTTTTTCTGCATTTTCTGATACTTCAGCATGTTACCTTTTAATAACAGACAATAAAATACTACAAAACAAAACTTTTAAACTTACTTATAGGTAAAATTAAAAGATTATTTTGACATGTTACAGTAAAAAAAACCACGTGGCTGTTGGCGGGAAAATACGGGCATAGATACGCGTCCTATATTTTGCGTTTAGGTTGCGAGTTTTGATGTGCATGCCTGTTTGCGCGGCAACAAGTACAGCGTGCGCGGGTGAACCCGTTGCGTTATGTCCTTGCATGAGCACATTTGTTAAAATCCCGCAATAAACTTGTCAATGTTGTAAACAAAGACCAAATAATTGAACATCGGTATTTTAGATTTCTTTCAATATTTAGAAAGAAAGGAGCTTAAAATTGGATCTGAAAGTTGAGCACAATACTTACCAATAATATCAATTACATAATAAGTTTTCATGTCCCATACTCAAGGTTTAGACCTCAAAATTCAAGGGTTTTAGGTCAAAATGTGTGATTTTTCCATTAAACATGGGATTTCTCCTTTTCAGTTTTGATGAAAAAACATAATTTTTTCAGGAAACGTAACTATAAAAACTAACAAGTACAAGGAAAGCTTTTTCAACAATTATGTACAGTATATCAAAATCTGGGATCGCGTTTCTCATTTTTTGATTTAAGGTCCTAAAATTAAAGATATACATTAGTTTCTATCAAAATTGATGCAGATAAATGTCGGACACGACACATTTAACATGGTTTTCACTATATTTCGAAAATGTTGGCTTTATTTGAAAAAATAAAAAATGCGATCCTAGATAATTTTGTGCAGATTCCAAAAAACGATATGTGATAAAATGGCAGTAACAATTTTTTGAGTTACTTTTCCCGAAAAATGTTTAAGCAAAATCACTGTTTTTTGCTATTTTTTCCAAATATGGTTATCTTTGAACAAAGCCAATATAGCATAAGCAGATTCCTCGTCAAATTTCCTTTCTAGAAATGTATACTTTTCTTTACTGTAACTTAATATTTTTAGACTTATAAGCCAAAAAAGAAAGTCAAAATATAAGCCTTAACAGGCCCCTTAAGTTGTACAGAGTCAAAATTGCAAAATCACATTCAGTTGGCCAACTTTAGTCAATTTTCTGTTAAATTGTCAATTCACAAATATTTCTCACAAATACCACCCGGCACTAAAAACATCTAGCTACAAACTACGCTGGTACCCTCGATGTTGGCGCTTCACTATTATGACTCGGACTGCCCACTATCTCAGTTAACCGCTGATCATAATTGGTCAAAATTCTGACCAGTTGAACACAACTTGCCAGCTCACTTGCCCTATCTAACTACACGGCAATCGTTCGAGAGTGGAAGGTTTTGGTGAAGAGGTTGACAATATGACGACATCTGCATGATGCACTACGTTTAACTGCGCATTACAAGAAATTCGCACAATCACCAATGCATCATGCATGTTATGTGTTTGACACTGAAAACAAATGCCTTCAGAAAACAGGCCAATTGAGTGCTTAGATTGATTAGCGATTACCGGCATCTTATTTTGGAGAAGATGTCAGAGCCAAGCATAGCTATAAACCTGGTGGGAACATCAGATTTGTAAATTAAAAGATTATCTTTTGGTAAAATTGTTTCTTGTGGCAAAAAGATCTGCAAAAAGATCCAAATTTTTTCTGAAAATGATGGGTGATGTTCTTGCTTTTTTGGGGTATATGTAACTGGGACGATGTGGGGAAGGAGGTGTTACCTGTCCCTGTGGGTGTTGCCACTGCTCAAAATTAATCAGGTGATTCCTCTTCTGGCTGTTACCATGTTGAAATTAATAATGTGCCACATGAGACATTGTACCTGGCCAAATGCATCATTTCCTCAATGTGTTTCTAATGTATTTCTTTGTTTTTTTAGTAATGAGATGCAATGACAGAGTGACACTTCATAAAAGGTAAAGGTCACTCAAGTAAAAGTAAATCTTGCACATGTATAAATGTATAGATTTACCATTCATATTAAATTTCCCTTGCTTTCTTAACAAAAGATAGAACACCATTCTCAATTTACAGACTTATTCAGGGTTATCTTTTTAAGGGATTTAATGTCTTATCAATTGATAAGACACCCATTTCTGGGGTTTAAGAAGCCAAATACTGATTCAGCATATGGCTATTTATACAATTATATTTAGAATTATGGGTCGTCATTCAAGGTTAAGGCATCCAAAAAAAGTTGTAAACCCAGAATTATATGCTCCCACAGAAAACTCTGGCAACAAATAACACACATTCATCCAAACTGATAACTTACTTATACCCCTTTGGTCGGTACGCAGATGATTTCTTCTTTTTCGGCTTGGGACCTGAGCCTGTGCTGTTTGCCATTTTCTTCTTTAGTTTTATGGTCAGCTTTGTTGAACTTGATTTTTGCGATTCCTGTTGAAAATAAAATATATGCGGCAGTTGAATAAGGCAACATTGTTATTGTGTAGCAGTATGTTTTGTGGAACTTTGTGTAGCAGTCTGTTTTGGACCCATTGGAAATACACTCCCGGTCAAAAGTGTTTGCACATACTTAAAAACGGGCAAAAACCAAATTAACATATCAAACTAACCAGACTCCTCAAAAATTAATGTTTTTTATAGAACTTTGTGATATGTATCCAATATAAATAAATCCATGTTTCCTCTTCTATTCGGGATTCCATAACCACCAAAATGGCCAATATCTGGCAGTGGACCACATACAAATACACCACATGCAGTTACTGACATGTACCTCTGTAGTTCTTATATTTTCGTTGCTGGTTATTATCGTGTAACCGTAAAGAACATTGTCAGTTATGAGCATTCAAAAAAAATTCGCAGTTATATATTTAAACTCCATTTTTTGAATGTAAAGAAGGAAGTATACAATACGTTTAGTACGAATGTTTTCCATGTTTTCAAATGCGCTGAATACAATTCCTATTGATTTCTTTAAAACTATAATAAATATACAATCGGTAAAAAATTAGTGCAAATAATGAACGGTTCTCGAGATATGGCTAGTTAAATGTTTTGTGTGCAAACTCTTTTGACCGGGAGTGTAAACTTGCACACATAGCCAGGCTTTTGTAGACAATCCTTCATATAATTCACAGTTTGTGATCTTTTCAGTCCTGGATGGCCTATTTGTAATTTTCCATTTTTCTTTTGCATATTTAACACAATTTTCTGCCTTGAATTCGTGTATTGTAATGTATGCAAAACAAAAAACAAACACACAAAAAAAGCAATGCTTTCCATGGGAAAATTTATTTATCAATTTCAAATACTATCTGAATTGTATGGTCAGATTCCACCAAAGGTTATGTACCGCTAGACATCAACCAATACAAAGTCGTAACACTAGAAGCTGCAAACTGTGTAGAGACTGTAACAATAGACATTGAGCAATTTTAGGTTATTAAAAAAAAAAAAAGTCGGCATCAAAATTCTTCAGACGATGTAAATAAACATCCAGAGTACATGGCCAAATGTTTAAGAACTCGATCGGTACCCTGCAATTAGTGGTCACATGACTGATTTTGTCCGAGGAATTTTGGCTGAGTCTTTTAAATGCACATTTGTGTTACAAGTGAAATGATACTAAATCAATGCATGCACATTGACATTTGATGCATCCAAGCACAAGGCATAGACCTTTTCAAAATCCATTCGGAAATCTCCAGAACGTTGGTCACGTCGCCGGTTTTTCAACCAATCACATACGAGCTCATTAGTATGCACGTTTTTATCAACAAAATTTTCCATTTCCATTTGAAATTGACTGATTAAGCTCAAAATTGCAAGTCACCTCAAGGCACATCACAATAAAAGTTTATCTTAAGTGCTAACCCTGATTACAAATTTGAATTTGTACGCAATCAGTTAACATGAACGTTGAATTTACATTCTGTGTACTGTGTTTATTAGGCAATTTTTTCTGTTGGCAATTGACGGAAAGCTTAAAATCAACTTAAGGAATTCTCAGAAAGTCGTGTTTTGAAAAGGTCTATTGGAATGGACTGTGATCAAATTCACCACGGCTGATTTGAATCTGCCACATATCTTGAGCAAAATGGTATGTTAAAATATTAAACTGATTCATACCTGACAGAAAAAAATAATTTTGCATATTTGTGAAAAAAGATCATCAAAAATATGAAATAAACCAATCAATACCTAGCAAAAACAATGTTGCAAAAATGTGCACTTAACAGAACATGAACTGAGCATTCTTGAGTGCTATATGAATTTCCAATCTACTCAGCATACTTTAAATTCTTGTTTTCTCTTTGGCTAAGCTACGCGCAGTGTATGAATATAGTGGGATACTGAACATATGACCCAGTCTGATGAATCCTGAAGATGTAGGTAGCTTGATTTATGGGGGAGTAAAATATTTATTATTAAGGCAAACAATTATACGCCCCACCCTTGGTACTCAAAATCAAAAGTCCACCTACAACTCATTCCAGGTTCTCACTTTTGATTTAATGGAGTACTTCCACACCATTGGTCAAATAGTTGGATACTTGCTATGGAAAGCCATAAATAACCAGAATTCTGCTTGATAAATGAACAGTGGATGACCCAGTATTTCCAAGTAATTTAAAAAGGGGAATCGATAGTCACTGGCATCTTGTTGTCAAGCATGGAGCCAAGTAATATTGTACCTGTAGATCTTATCGGAAACAAGCTAAATAATTGACCAGAGCCCATTAATCTTGACTTTCCTATACGCGCATACAATGTTCATGTTTCCCCATATCCATCGCTAGATACACAGTCAAAGTATATCGTTTGCGCACCGGAATAAGTCAGAGGTATGATTGCTCACTGTCCATTGGCAACAAAGAAGGCCATTCCCTTAAGCTGGGGAATTATTCTCAAGCCTTGGGTTAACACAGTAGCCAAAGCGAGTTCTGTTCCCCATTATTTAATTTTCTTCAGTTCCACAACAATTATCCAACCTTACCATTTCACCATCTCTTCCACCACCATCATCATCATCACTGATTACTTCCAACCCATCTGGTACATGGTAATCTGAGTCAGAGTCTCCTGCCCCTGCCCCCATCCCATCATCGTCATCGTCAGCATCTGACCATACCGCCAATAATTTCTTCTTCACAGGCTGTCTAGCTTTCCATTTCATAGCATCCTCAATCTCTTCAAGAAGTTTCCATCCATTAGTGGAGACCATCGATGGAATGCGAGTTTTCTCAATGTCTATGTCCCATTTGAGGCATCCGCTGACAATGACATCATAGCTGCAAAAGAGATCAAACAATGTTTGTAACAACAAAGAGAAAAAGAAAATATTTTAAATAAATCTATGGTATAATAGATGGGCACTGTATTATTGTCTAAAAATATAGGATGCAGAAAATACAAAACAAAGGGACACTTACATAAAGTAAGACGAAACGACAGGACAGTTGAGACAAACTTGTATGATCTATCTTATGTGTAGTATAAAATTTTAAAAAATCATCTTGTTTAAGCTTTCGCAAAGGAAACCCAACTTGATACTTGGTACCAAGTAAGCTAAAGGAAGTTTATCTTCAACAGGGCTCCAAGATGATGTTATTTAGTGCATTTTGCCCCCCAAACTATATAATTCTACACAACCTATGCACAAACTCTGACCATTGCAGTCCAAGTGAAATGAAGTCATTTCACTCTTGTCACACTGCAATCTCTGCTGAAGCTCAGCCTACATTCAAATCACCACAACCAGGATCAGTTTTGTACGGAATAATTAGCATTGTCCAAAGAAATTTCAAGCACACTCAACTTTGGGATTGCCAGGACTTCAACTAGAGATCTTATACATTGACAACAAGCATCTTACCAATTAATGTTACTTGAAAAAACCTTGCTTGTGCTTGTGAATGTATTTTAAAACTTTCGACAAATCTTTTAGACAAATGCTGCTTTCATACTTATTGTAGCTTTGCAGATTTATGTTGCTTTGAAAGTTGAATTCATTTCAACTCAAAAAATCTTGCCATGCGAAAAAATATTCCCAATATCGACATCTCAGCGACATGTAGCTTTGCCGCTATGACAACCGGAAGCGGCAAGTTTTTGTAAAATATACTTATCACGCAGCGACAAAGCTACAAAACTACATGAGTATGAAAGCAGCATGAGAGGACAGAGAACAGAGACACTACTTTGATTTCTGCTAGACATGTCTAAATTAGAAGTTATCAGGTTTTCATCAATCATGCTATATTAGTATATTGTGAAATTGTGAATCTAACAATTCATTGACTGCATATAGAAAAGACACAAGCCAATTTTGTTCTAATTTATAGTCAACAAGGACCAAATATCCAAAATTGAGCCCTGTGCATGAACACCATAATGATCTGGTATCTCCTCTCTAAATCTTGAAAAAAGGAAATATTTACCAGTCAAGCAAAAGCTTTGCAACTTCAATGTCTGTTTTGAAATTCCATGCCATCTGCACCACTCTCCATCTCACTGTCTGGGCACTTATATTGATGCCAAATGATTTGCTGCTTTTCACATCATTCTCTTTAGTGCGAGTTTGTGTAAATGACTTGGTACTTTTCACATCATTCTCATTGGTGCTAGTTTGTGTCTTGCGTGGCCGACCTCTTCCTTTCTTCTTGATAGCAGTTGGCTTACTGACTTTGGGTGAACCTGTTGAGTCCTTTAGCCTTGGCATTTTGATGAATGTTGTTGTTTACTGAAAAGAAAAAAGGATAATGATCAGCGGCATTATAGGGCACTTGCAAGGTGAACTTTTGGACTTCCATCTCTATCTCCATCGTTATGTCGACAGGGGTAACTTAACCCTTTGAACCCTACGAGCAGTGTTCCCGCTAAGAATTTTTAGAGCGACATAAAAGAAAACAAGATGGTTTGCAAACCATTAGTCTCGCCTATGGTATAAACATCCGCCTACTTTGTTAATCACTGCACCCCCCCCCCTCATGTCACAAAGTTTCATTACCATAGTCCTTACGGTTTAGGAGATACACTTAAAATAAATAATTATGCATAAATTATGCAAATTAGGTACTTGTTCAGAATTTATGGCTATGACCTTGACTGGCTATGACCTTAACATGACCTTGGATGACCTTTGGATAATTTTTTTGACACTGAATGTATTTCAAGGCAACTTTTTGACCATTTTGGAAATTAGACCTTAGATGACCTTTAGACCTTGACTGACCTTGCCCTTGGCTCAAGCACTTTCTATGGTCTAAGTTTAATCAATGTGGTGTCAGGGGTTCAAATTAGGTACTTTATATGCATAGTTTGTGTTCAAATTGTATGCAGCACCAGTTCAGCTTCAAGCCCACCTACTCACCAAATATCATCAAGATAGGGCATACGGTTTCCGAGATTTGTCCGAATAGAAATGTGAAGCGGACAGTTTTTAGGATATTTTCAGGTGAGACAAACATACATCTCATCATTGCCAATTTCGGAAAGATCACCTCAAAAATGAGAGTAATTTTGAATATAATCTGAATAAAACTGAAATAAGTGAATGTTATGTATAACCAAAACCCTATTTTTGACTATTGTTTTGGGAACCCCTTGCGACAATTTTTTGAGCTTCTGCGCCAATTTCGCGACATACTGCCTTAGTGGGAACACTGCCGACGAGGCAGTAAACGAGCTCACGTATACATGCACCGTATAGCCGATGAGCCGGTTTACAAAGATTTAATTGAACATCATGTCAACTTGATCATATTGGTTCACTCCATAAACATCGCACAGTAAGTTTCACTCTAGTAATAATGAATGAGTACGCCAAATTTAACAACTGCGTCCGACAGAATTATCAATTGAATATCAGAATACAAAAAAATTCACAGTATGTGTGATGTGCAAGTTATGCCAATTTGGCTCCAAAATCACACATTTTGATTCTAAATGTTAACAACTCACTTATCATGAGATGCACAAGACTCTCAAGGAGTATACTGATTATACAATTTGTGAACAGCTTCTACATTTTGGCTGATTTTTAAGTCCGAAGTATGGTCTGTATTGACATGCTTAAGTGGTAGTTTTACTACATAGCATTTCCCATGAAGTCAAGTCATGGTGCCAGGACTACGTTTGACCTCAATTTGGAGCAGTTGCAGAGTATATGAAGTCAAAGGTCAGTCTTGCATTCATATGTGCTTTATGTATTTAATTTTATGTAAAAAGGGTGTGAGATCCATTAGATCTAATATTTTGTGCAGTAATGCTTCTGTGCTTATATGCTCTGATTGCCAGTTTCTACTAAATCACAGATCCACCACGGACACGGATACGGATTCATTGAAAATCGAATTTCATTGCAAAAATTAGTCGGAAAAACAGTATTTTTACATATTTGTTGCAAAACTTTTCCTTAAGGTTCTCATTTTGAAATGAGACTATCGATTTTCAATTTTCGCATGTTTTCTTTTAAAGCAAAACCTATACCTAATAGCAAACACCAATTATCTTCCAATTTCATGAAAATTTTTGGCCGAGAACATGTTTTGACTACTTGATACATTCAATTAAACAACATATATGCAAAACTAACCCAAGTTCATGGATTTTGACAACTTTTGAATACATAAATGACTTTTGGGGGCACTTGCGGTGCAGATTCATTTTAGTCCATAACGCACAAGGTAGTTATAAGAAAGTCTCTCCTGTGTAAAACTCATTTTTGAAAAAAAGATGGACTTGGGTCAGTCTTGCATTCTGGTATTCAATTTTTAAGGCAAATTACCTAGGTCTGTCAACCCTTCACCGCAACGGCCAAAAATTTGCCTACCCAATTTTTCAATTTCATTTTTCAAACATCAGTGTCTGACAGGAGCATCAGTTCTGCTAACTAAAAAAGTAATTGCAATGACTATTGGGACATTTGGACTTGAAAAATCAGAGGTTTTGTATGCATTGTGTACATCATTTTGACGCCATCTTACTCTGTTAAGTGTGTTGAATTCTGCAGTCAACGATCAGTATTTTGTCAATTTTTGGTACATCAAGCTTTTGATTATGAATTCATCTTGAACATAGCGCTATTTGATAGTGATTACAGACATCTGTTGCTTCAAGAGGTGTCTCTGCTTCATATTTCAAATTTTTGTCAGCTTTTGCACAAGTCAATGGGTGTGAACTCTGTCCCTTCAATGAAATGCAATTGGACAATGAGTTGATCGTGAACCCAATCGACTCACTGCGATGATTTATCTCATTCGTCAATCGGGCAGGGAGCATACACAATTCTGTATAGAAATTCATGTGACTCTGCCCAATGACGCATTGGGTTGATCTTGGTTTCTTGTCTTTCGATGATAGCAAATCTTTTTCATATGTCATTATGCAGATGTAGCTTTATGAAATCGGGCACCAGCGATCGACGATTGTTGACACTGTGTGATCCCTGAAGAACGTGTACGTATAGGTGAAAAACATCATCCATATTTCTTAATTGGAAATAAATGAGAATTTCAAATTGTAGTTCGTATCTTCTCACTAAAATGAAATCATTGAGTCTATTTTTGTGGATTTATTTTAACGAAGGTAGCCAACTGGCTACATTGAAATACGTGGTTGCAAGGTTGCCGAATTCGTTTAGCGTCAGTGCCTCATATAGGATATGAGGCACGAGTTAAGTGCAAACAATGAGGGACAGAATCTCTGTCCAACCAAAGCAAATAGTGAGTGACTCAATGGCAAGTGGACGTGTGCGCTGATGAGCTCCCGTTGAAAACCAAATTAATCGCCAGGAAAACTATGGATAATACTGCCATGTTTCCTGGATTCGGAATGCAAATATCTGGAGTTATTTTTTCCCTCGATGCTGAGATTCATGATATTCAACCTACTTGGACATTAAAGCGAACCAGTGGGAAAATATATCTTGACATTCTGTGGAATTTTAAATCGCCAGCATTTCCCGCCATTGTGACAGGTGACAAGTCGACCAATTGTGCGAACGAACAAAGGCCACGATTGAAGCAAGTGGATTGTGAAAAACCTGTGACTAAACCTGGTACTTTACCAACCAGTGCTACTGGCTTGCAAAAGAAAAGAAAAAAGAAATCGCCATCAGCTCGGAGAAGGGAAAAGCAAAGACGTGAGAAATGGCTTGCACAAAAGAGGAGTATTAGTGAACCCGTCTCACAATTTGTTGGGAAAGGTGTGTCTGACTTTACCAAAGACTCTGAAACTACATTGGATAAACCTGAGAAAATGTTATCTCAGGATAAACCCCTCGTAGTTACTGAGAATTGTAAGTCTACCATATCCCTGATTGATGAAACACTTGAGCGTTCATATGGAAAATTGCCCAGAAACTTGTGGTACCTACTCGTGAAAACATTGCTTTATCCCCGGCACCACAAGAAATCATTGTCTAACCAAAACTGGCACAGGAAACACAATGTAGAAAATTATTGAAGAGATTCATCAGGACTGTTATTGAAACATAGTATCATGATTTTCATCATATCTAACTCCAAAAATCCCACTTACTTGATACGGACGTTTCGTCAGCTGACAGCTGACTTTATCAACACTGATGGTGAAGTGAAGATCTTCTGTGCTTAGATCAAACAAGATCAAGCAGGAAAGACTCACAGATCATGCTGTAGATCACAACCATGTTATTGACTGGGACAATAGATCACAACCAAGTTATTGACTGGGACAATACGGCAATTGTAGGCAGAGAGAGTGATCGGTATTAACGGTGGATAAAGGAGGCCATTACGATCAGGAAACAGGACAACACCATGAACAGGGACGAGGGGCAATGCCAATTAACCCTTTCCAGCCGTAGGGCGTATGGGGTATGTCCTAAATTAGTGTCAGCTCAGGCGTAGGACGTATCCCATACACCCTAACTAACAGTGAACTATAACTGAACTCACTGCCTCTGACCTTCAAAACTACTATGCCAGGCTATTTTTATAGTACAAACAGGTGCCTGTGGGTGTATTGTGCCTAAGTCTCATTGAATTATGTGGAATATGTCTAAGGATGGTTTGGGTTTGCTTTCAGGGTCGGTTCAGAGGTAAAAATGCCTTCAGCCTGGGGAGGAAAAAGTGGTCCGACTGGAAAAGGTTAAGTCACGTTTTTGACGATCTACTGAGGAAATCATCTGGCAACCTTGTTGCGAAGCAACAGTCAACAAGAACTAAGCACAGAAGATCGTCACTTCACCAAGTATTAAGTGGAATTTTTAGACTAGATATGATGAAAATCATGATACAATGTGGCAAACTTAAATACGGAATTGGACGATGAACCAGCCATTGTTGTCTGTTCAAGTAATAAATGTTTTAATCAGCCACCTTACATGGCTCTAAAAGGACTAAAAAGGTGTATAAAGTGTCATCAATTTTTGTTGGAAACGGTGAAAAACAGTTTTACATAGCCATTTGTCGTTTATAAATGTGCTTGACTTATTTTGTTTCCTATAAAATGTGCTTGACTTATTTTGTTTCCTATAAAACTGTAATTACTGTCTATCTTGTGAACATCGTTTTTGACTATATTGATTTTGTTCTGCCAAGCAATTTGCTTGTGAATTGTGTCCAAGTCATTTATGGCTTGATTTGCACTAGAATCGATCCGATCCATTACCTTACCGTTTCCCGATATGGCTGTGATCACGGCAATCGATTCATGTTTACTGCATCGTTGTGAGTCTGGACTCGTGGAGCTTAGCTTAGTTTTTCATCATCTTTTGTCAATGGATTTATTGACTTGACCGTACACCGAAACATTATTGTATCGTCGTGGTTTTGCTGAAAATTTTCGTCGTGATTTTCGTTTAAATTGCGTCTTGTTTTTTTCGCGTGAAACTCGATTATTTTGTACTCTGTAATTTTTACGCTCTTATGAGTGGTGCTCCTGAAATGATAGGCGGGAACTCCATTCTACTACTACTATACGCAGGCGGACACGATAAAAAGCATCCACTAGATTTAGGGACGAGGGATTTCTAAAACGCAAATTTAGGATACGATTTGCGTGTATTTCTATTGGGTCACATGACTCACGTATTGAAAAAAATATTTACAAAGATCATATTTTTACCTTTCCTCAAGAAATAATCAACATAATTATGTTATTCTAAATCTGCTGGGGTTCACGCGTGAACCCCACTTTTTATAGATCTATGTTATCATATTTGTTTACCGATTACAAAAATAATTTTAGTGATCATCCCGGAAGTTGTATTTTTCCACGAATCTCAACGGCTTTCCAGAGGCGGTATAGGACATGACGCAACGGGGGATCGGTTACGATACCGTACGACAAGAGCTGGCAACCCGTAACAGTTGCCACAGCCAACCTCCTCTGACTATACGCTGGTACCCTCGATGTGGGCGCTTCATTATATGGTTCAGACTGCCCATCATCGCAGGTAACGGCTGATCATAATTAGTCAAAATTTTGACCAGTAGAATTACACAACTTGCCAGCTCACTCGCCCTATCTAACTACACGGCAATCGCTCGTGAGTGGAAGGTTTTGGTAAAGAGGTTGCCAAAATGGCGATGTTTACATGCGCGACATCTGCATGAAGCACCGGGTTTAACTACGCGTTACAAGAAATTTGCGCAATCAATTATGCGTCACACGTGTAAGTGTTTGACTAGTGCCTACGTCACCTTCTCACAAGAAGGTGACTACCAGCTCCATTGACCTTCTCTATAGACAAATTTCATACGTCAATATCTTCTTTCAGAGAGCATATAAATTTAACAAAGGTATGCCAGTATATTCTCATTAGTATTTAACAACATACAACAGGCCAATATCAGCTTCAGTTGAGTTTAAATGCATTTTTTTGATAAAAGTTGGTAAAAATCCAAGATGGCGGCGAGTCTGGCGACCATGTGCTTTGACAAAAAAGTTTCAAAAGTTGGTTTAAAAATTACTCTGGCATTTTAAAATACTCACAACAATATTCAAAAGTCATTTTGGATCATTTCAGTGAATGTTTGGGTCGTGCATGTAAACTAAATTTACTAAAAATTGATGAAACAAATTTTACAATTCATGACTGTACGATGTCAATGGACCCGAGTGTGACATTATCATAGATGGAGTCCATCGTACGAGATAATTCACATTTTCTAGTGTTTGACACTGAAAACAAATGCCTTCAGGATAAGGGCCAATCAAGTGCTTAGATTGATTAGCGGTTACCGGCGTCTTATTTTTGGATAAGACGTCGGAGCCCAGCTAACTACTACTACTACTATAAGCTTGCTTGAGAAACACAAGCCAAAAAACTTCGTTTTTAATTTGTAATTTAATAGGCAAGCTGTATATTACAGCCTATCACATAACGGTAATTTAGTGCATAAAATACTAATTGTATTTTTGGATAAGACGTCGGAGCCCAGCTAACTACTACTACTACTATAAGCTTGCTTGAGAAACACAAGCCAAAAAACTTTGTTTTTAATTTATAATTTAATAGGCAAGCTGTATATTACAGCCTATCACATAACGGTAATTTAGTGCATAAAATGAAAAATACTAATTGTACTTGAAAAACCAGAAATTGCTTTCTCCATATTCATGAAAGGAATCTTTTTGAATTAAATTTATAAAAATTGCACTGTTCAGATCAGAGAAATCAAACGGTATGATTGATTTGTTGACATCGGTTACCATTTGTAAACATATCTTCAAACATCATTTTTGTGTGACTAACATAGTCATAATAACAACTTCGGGAAGTGTTTATAAAAATTAGTAAATTTAGTATAAATATCTAGACATAGATTCTGGCCTTCATATTCCATGCATTACATTACATATTAAAGGCCAGAGCTAACAGCCATTACAAATTACAAACGAGTACTGGTTCATCACTATAATTAAATTTTCCTCACAAAATACTTGTATAGAGATCGAATTATAACTTACCAATAATAGTCCTTGTCTCTAGGGGCAGGTTTCTTCTAACACTAAAATTTTTATAATTTTCCGTGAGAGGCTCCAACAATGTAGTCCTGGCACCATGACTTGACTTAGTGTCAAGTCATGGAAAATACTATGTAGTAAAACTGCCATTTAAGCATGTGTATACAGAGCATCTTGAGGCTAAGTCCACACTGCAAATTCAGCTAAAATATTGAAGTTGCTTACAAATTTTATGATTAATATGCTTCTTGAGAGTCTTGTGCATCTCATGATAGGTAATTTGTTAACATTTAGAATCACAATGTGTGATTTTGGGGCCAAAACTTACCTTGTATGCTGTAACATTGGGTTTCCGAATTTGACAACCTCAACTTTGTTATGATGTCCAGATTTTGGGTAATAAATTTCATCTTTGGATTTAAATTAGTTTTGTAATGATTCTACACTATTTAAAGATGTTGTCTGTGTTGAGAGAAATTTATTTGGGTTTTTAATTTCTGAATTATTTCATGTCAAAATTTAGAAAGCTTAAACGGCAATGTAACTCCACATATTCCTTGTAACTCTGGACACTTGGTCCTGAGTTACAATTATTGGAACTACCAACAATTTTACTTTGATCGTGGGAGTCGCCATTAATTTGACACTGCGCATGCGGCGTGACCTCAACTTGTGAATGCTCCAGAAATACACGCTTCAAGACATTTCAATTTCGGCTATTAGGGGTGATAGATTAACGTACGTTGTGTTTTAATATATATTACTACAATGTATTACATAATCTATGTTACTCTTAATTAATATTAACATACAATTAGTACACTATTAAAATATAAAAAGAAATTGAATACAAATGACTGATTAAATAATAAAGGCAAACGTGAGTTACGTTCTGAATCCCTGTCATAAGTAGACCTGTCCACTGACTGATTGACCTCATGAACTTTGATGAGATGACCTTGTCAACGTTTAATAACATTTTCTACCGTATCCACACGTCGAAAGTGTCTGTTAGAAATCCTCTTTTCATTGAGATCACAAGCAAGATTTGGTTGACAAAAGTAAACCTGAGGGGACCTCCTGTTGTGCTGCTATTGTCGACGATATAAAGGGTAAGTTATATTTAATATTTATATTCAAAAATGAGGCTCAAATGAGGTTCACCAGAAATTGGCCATGGCATTGGCATTGCGCTGAACTGGTCAATGGGCGTTAAACCTAAGTAATAAATATCCATGTTTGAGGAGTGTTGCAGTTCGTATTTGATAAATATGATAATTTTGGGGGGATATTGGGTATGTGCACTTGTGCGATAGGTTTGATTGCAGAGCTTGCTTCTGGCAATGGTATTGGTACCACTGCCAGAAATTTAAGCTTACTTTAACAGACATGCGATAATTCAGAAAATTATCCTCCCAGAACTGGGTGTAACAGACATGCTAGATTAGTCGGCCGATTATTCTAGCGGTTCCCGAACTAAATACAATAGATAAAGCGATAAAAATCAATTCAGTTACAGTTGATGTATAAAATTACCAAAAGATGTAAACAATAGTGTTGTCTCACCTTGTAATTATGAACACTTTTACTTCAAAATCGTGCGGAAGGACAAAATACTTTCCATCATAAAATGGAAGCCATTTTGATTGGTGTCATCAAGGCGCACCACACTAAATTTGTTGATGGTGAGGTCATTAATTTTTTGGACCGGCCTTTTGAAACACGAAATTCGACTTTCAAACACGAAATTCAACTTTTATGTCAAGTATTCGTCAACTCAAATTTCGACCTTACAAAAACTCGAATCTCGCCTTTTAAAAACCCGAATCTTGACTTTTTTAAGTTGTGAAAAACTCGAAATTCGCTTTTAAAAGTCGAATTTCGGCTTCTAAAAGCGTTAAACTCGAATTTCGACTTGTTTAAACCCGAAATTCGACTTTTTAAAGTCGATTTTCGAATTTTTAAAGTCGATTTTCGCATTTTAGAAGTCGATTTTCGACTTTAAAAAGTCGAATTTTGGGTTTAAACAAGTCGAAATTCGAGTTTAACGCTTTTAGAAGCCGAAATTCGACTTTTAGAAACGAATTTCGACTGTTTCAAGTTTCAAAAGTCGAATTTCGTGTTGTGATAAGTCAAAATTCGCATTTCAAGTTTTTAAAAGTCGATTTTCGAGTTTAAGAAGTAGAATTTCGAGTTTTTAAACTCGAAATTCGAGTTTACAAAATACAACACTAGCTTGATTAAAACACACACGAAATGATACTAAGAAGGCTTCATAATTTTGGCCCTAAGGTGAAAAAAGGTTCAAAAATCATGTTTTGGACCAACATTTTACCATAAACCTAACTAAGCTTTGCTTTTGAAAAATGTTGATTTAATTTACTTCTTAAAACCTAGAAAGCAATATCTAGGAACGCATAAACTTGGCTTTGAAAAAAATTGAACTATACAGTTTTATTTCTTACTCTTAGAACCTAGAAAGCAGTATCTAGGTATAGGAATGCATAAACTTTGCTTTGAAAAAAAATTGAACTATTTTTACTTCTTAGAACCTAGATAGCAATATATAGGAACGCATTTCTCAATTTTTTGATTTTTTTCTTAGTTTTTGAGATATTGTTAAAAATTGGTCCAAAAATGTCAAAAATCCCACCGCTGCCACCATTTTTGGCAAAGCATGACACTTTTTGACCTATTTTTGGCAATATAAGATAAAAATCAAAAATTTGAGAAAAGAGACATTGCTTTCTATAGATTCTAAAAAGTAAAATCATTCGAAATTTTACCAAAGCAAGCCTCAGTTGGTTTTCCAGTAATAGTCCAGTAAAATTAACTGAAATTTGCTTGAAAGGTCAAAATGATTAGAACAGAAATGAAACTTCTACTATATATTTTCTGAAGGTGACAGAAATAATATACAACAAAGTTAACCAAAATCAACCCTTTGGAAGTATGGGAAAAATGAGAAAAAAAAAATGGCCGACAAAATAGCATATATTTGCTATAATCTGCTTACAGCAACCCTTTAAACAACTTAATATGCATAATTATCATTGTGTAATGGTGTCTTTAACAATAGCAAATACATATTTAGAAATTGAATTATGTCAAATGCCTGTTTTAGATTCAAAATGGCCGCTAAATAGCATATATTCATGAAATCGATAAAAACAAGCATATTTGAATTGAAAAGTTTAGAAATTAAGTGAAACAAACATATGGATTATAATTTTGACCTTAAATTATGCCATTTTCTAATTCTAAATTCAAAATGGAACCCATTAAAGGTCCAAAATGGCCACTTAAATACAATTTTATTGCTCAAAATGTATTAAAATGCCATTAAACAGTATTAAAAACCTTAGGTTTTTAAAATACTCGATGTCAGATGGGTATGAGGGTAGGAAAGACCCATTCCTCCCTATGTTTTATTTCAAACATGTTTCAGAATTCAAATGACGTTCGTAATAAGTTCCAAAATTTGCTACCTAAAATCATTCTGTCGCTTAAGTACGGCTGGAGGCATTTGAACAGCATTGAAAACCTCCTTCTTTTTTAGATAATCGATAGAAATGATGACTAGGGTACCAACAGCCCCATTTCTCCCTCAAGCGTTTTTAAATCTAAAAAGCACACCATAAAAAAGTCCAAAATTGCCATCAAAACTCATTTTTGTCACTCAATAGAGATTGAAGAATGCATTAAAACAGCATTAAAACTGTTTACCTTTTTCAAAATAATCAATGGAAAATATCTTTGAGGGTACCAACAAACGAATCTCTTCAAAACCTTTTTCGAATCCAATATGCCACCCATTAAAGGCCTAAAATGGCCAACAAAATCACCCAGTATTGTGTTAAGGTGGCATTAAACAGCATTCAAAGAAACTATTTTTCTCGAAATAAATGATAGAAAATGGTTATGAGATACCAACAGATCCAATTGTCTAAATATTATGTTGCTAGCATGATTTAAGGCTGGGGTAGACCTTCAAATAGCACAAATGGTTTTTGTACTCTAACTCTCAAACTAATTGTATAAACTGTATAAAAGTATACATTTTTAGAAGCGGATTTTTACCCTGAACATCATGATGATATCAGTTTGTGACCAAAAATGACAAATTTGGCAAAAATTGACAAAAAACGTATTTTTTGCCCAAAAATTTCTGGAAAGCCTAACTAAAATTTGCATTCGTGAAATGTTGACCTTTTTTGCTTTTTGGAATTTAGAAACAAATGTCTAGGAACGGTTTTCTCAAATTTCGGATTTTTATCTTATTTTTGAAAAATTGCCAACAATAGGTCAACATATGTAAACAAATCCCACTGCTGCCACCAAAATGGCATTTTTTGGCCTATTTTTGGCAATTTTACAAAAAATAAGATAAAAATCCAAAATTTGAGAAAACCGTTCTACCCCAGCCTTAAATCATGTTAGCAACATAATATTTAGACAATTGGATTTAGTGAGGCATTAAAACAGCATTGAAAAACTTTTTTTTTACCGGGTACCAGGTTACTAGCAGACCAACCCCTCCTTAGTTTTGTTGCTATAATTATGTTCCAAATTCAAAATGGCGCCCTTAAAAAATCAAAATGACCGTCAAAAGTTGATATAAAGCCATGAATACAGCAATGAAAAAATTGATTTTACTTCAAAATATCAATAAAAGATGGCTTTGAAAAAAACAAACAGACCAATTCTGCTTAAACTCAACATGTCTTAAAATCAGGATAGGGCCTATGATACATGATAAGTTCATATAGTTTAAGTAAGATACAAAACAGCAACATCCAGTCAGGGTCTATTTAAGATGCATCAAGAAGACACGCTGTATATTTTGCTGTAGATGATATTGACAAATTACATACTGTAACAATAGTTGCTTTTTGCATCCATTTTGGAGGCCATTTTGTAAAATATACCAGAAATGTAGAATGTAAAGCATGATTATAAAATCACAGCTATAAATAATATTTACTAAAATATTGCAAATTTGCATATGTGTTTTTTTACAAATACATCGTTTCAAGAATGGCTTAGCATATTTTAGTTGCATTTGGCGGCCATTTAAAAAAATGATTTTTCCATTATTTCCCCAAGGGTTGATTTTGGTAAACTTTTTTGTATATTAATTCTAACACCTTCAGATAATGCATAGTGGAAGTTTCATTTCTGTTCTCATTATTTTGACCATTCAATGCAATTTGACTGGACTATAAAATGTTTGGCCCAGAAACATGATTTTTGGACCCTTGTCACCCTAGGGCCAAAATTAAACAGTTTGGTCCAAAAAGACCTCACCGTCATGGTCAGTATGCAATTCTGCTTTTAGAAATATATACTTTTATTTGAATTCAATTATTCTTTGCTGACTTACAGAGCAAAAACCATTTCTGAAAACGAAGGGTTGACAGGGCAGATACCTCCAGATGTCAATGTAAACAGCTTGGAAAAACTCGACGACGATCTCATCGGGGATTTCGTCAAGTTCATCTAATCTAGAACAGCGCATGCAGGTATAGTTGACTGGAGGGGCTAGATACAAAGTTTTCCAACTAAATCGCTAGCAATGCGAGCGGTCACGTTGTCGCGAAGCCCAAGTGGGTGGGGTCAAGGGGACAGGGGTCCTCTTTTCTTTTCCCCACTGCCTCTTTCCCCTCGACTTTTTTCGTGACTTGAGTTGGCTGATGTCCCAGCCCACCACCTTTCCCCTTTTCGCACGCCAGGCTGCACTAGAATGAAGATGTACAGAGGAGAAGATGGATCTCATCAAGTTGACTTTCTCCCGACTTCCTGCGGATGACAAAGATCTTGAATCTTTCCTATTAAAAGGATCAAAGTCAGATTACTTCAAGCTTTCTGAGTTTCTGGTACCCAAATATTGCTCCTGTTTTCAATAAGTTCAATTCAATGTGAAATTTTACTACTAAAACCTGAGATAAGTAAACCAACTTACTTGGTTTACTTATATCAGACTAAAACATACCCTTCTTGTTATACATGCTGGTATAGAAGTGTCTATTATTAACTCAGTGCAGTAAAGAAAACTATGAAGGACTAAATTAAAACGGATGGAACGATTTGACTGAAATTTTAAACCAAAAAGCCTCCTTAATAGTTATTATAAGATGATCTTTCTTATGAGACTGAAATCTCGTGGTTGTTTTTGTTTGTTTGTTTGTTTTTGTGACGGTTTGTTTGTTTTAATCTGTCAATGAACCTACTTAGACCTGAAAGAAAGATAATCACATCATGACGACAATATCTAGGATTTCCTCATGTGTAAAGGCCTACTTGAAGGAAAGGTGATCAGATATAGAAGAGAGAAGATCTAGGGAAGAGATTATCTTGGATCTCGTCACGCTGAGATGACTTGATCCAACAAGTCTACTTCCTTGAGAAAAGAGACGATCTTATAAAAAGTTCATGGATCTTGTCTTGTTGACTTTCCAAAGAAAGCTCAGATGATGCAAGATCTGCGATCTAGAAAATCTAACTTCAAGATCCAGTACCTTGCCTTAATTCCCCAAGTTAAGGTTTTAGGCAATATTTGCACATCTTTTGGCACGATGTTCTGCATTTTTCTTGTCCTTCGGAGAGAGCGGGAGCGTGGCCGAGCGGTTAGAGCACGGGTCTCGTAATACAGAGGTTGTGGGTTCGAGCCCCGGGCCGGGCGGTTTTCGTCTCCTTGTTTCCTTAGGCAAGAAACTTTACTCTACTTGCTCCGTGGTTCGGAAGTCACGTAAAGCCGTTGGTCCCCTGTACGAATAGACTCCTTCATGGGGTTTGCTTGTCATGCAAAGTACTTGTATCATTGATTGATTGATTGATTGACTCCTTCCCGATTTTCCCCGCTTGATTGCAGTCCCGATTTCCCGCTCGAATTTTTGTAAGGGGGTAGTCTGCCCCCTTGCCTGCCCCCTTGCCTGCCCTACAGTGCTTGCTACGCCTTTGACCTTAGGTTCTATAGAAAGAAATAGTGAGATATCAAGTTTGTTGCCATGAGATCTTCTTTCTTTCAGGTTCTTGTCATAGGCCTATGATCATATTTTTTCAGGAAGTATAGACTGAGATTCTTGTTCTTGTGATTTGATCCTTTCTTCCAGGCATGATCTTGCCATCTTTAAAGTGGACTTTACGAGATATGTATGATCTTGTCTTCAGACCTTATCACTTATTGATCTTTCTCATAATAAAAGGTTATATTTCAAATGAGATCAATATCTCATCTTTAAGATGACTTCGTATAAATAGAATTATCTCGACACTGATTTGACTTCTGTGGGGGTCAAAGGCCCGGTCAAAGGAAGTTACATGTTTACAATGAAAAATTCTCTTAAGATAGATCCCGGGGGGCACTCAAGTATAGGCCTAATGTTGCAGGCATAGCGTGACCACAGATTTTCAAAATACCTCAGTGGTGTATAGCCAGACATTTTCATCAAGGGGGCAAGGCG
>JXSR01S017887.1:2980-24628 GCA_000969725.1 Ophiothrix spiculata
CGAGCTTTTATTTAAATTCGGACAGGCGAGCCGTTTTTAACATTCGGACTAGCGAGCCTTTTTCATTTTTCGGACTGGCGAGCCTAAATTAAAATTCGGACTAGCGAGCTTTCGGACTAGCGAGTTGTCGGACTAGCGAGCTGTCCCCAATATAAAGAACCTAATATATATGCCACCTGTGAATATAACCAATATAACATGCTAATAACAGTTAAACATTAAAGGAGCACTGAGCATACGCAACATTACACTGCATGTTTCAATCAAATTTATATAAATGATTAAACAAAATAAAGTAAAGTTGATGACTTGGTAATATAATTTTAATGTATGCTTTACAAATTTGTTTTGGTATATAAAAACCAAAGCCCTCACTCATCAGAAGATACGTACAGAATGATGACACAGCTCGCCTATACGGGTTGAGAACTTTACCAATTGGATGGTAATACCAAACTTGGATTGTATTAATATTGTAAATGAATGAATAAATAAACAAAATCAAACAAATCAGGCAATGAAAAAAAAAACAACAGAAAATGGGTTTTTGTTAATGTAAAACCCAATACGATATTTTAATGTGCTCATGAAGCAGAATACTTAAAATTTCCCAATGTCATGAAATATCGCGATCAAATTTGTTGCTGCGTGTTTTTCTTTCACTCTGAAGCTCAAATGGAAATTTTCAAAACTCATTTAATAGCCTAAATGAAAATCAAAGCGCGTGTACGAATATTGCGAATATACAGTTCTCCAAATTATGCTGTTAATATGTTTCAAATCCAAAATAACACTCATATTGATGTACAAGGTAGCTACAAAAACCTATTTTATATACTTAAAATTAATTAAACTTGAGTTAAAGCAACTAAGAAAATAAGAAATAATCAAAGTAATCAAAGAGAAATACAAGGTGCCCCAAAAATGGTTACATGTAGAAAAATGATCGTTTGCAAAAGGTATAGCAGTTGGAGAATTCAAACTTAGTATGACTTATGATACATACCTCCGCTAGATGTTTGCAAAATTTTTATATCACATCATTATTAGCTAATTTTATTTTTTTGAGTAATTAACAAAGATATATAACTATCTCAGAACGTGTTTTTTCCTTCAAAATTCAACAAATTCGGAAGCATGTTCGTTTGATGCAATTTTAACCCTCATTCATTCCCATGTGAATTTGAAATTAACAGACCAAAACTTAGGTTGTTATGTGCCATAGTCATAGTATAGGGTATAGTTACATGTATAGTTGAATTTCGTAAGCATTCGAAACAAATAGAATCGCAAGGTTAGAAACGGGGACATTTTTAAATCTGACAAATTTAGAAATCCTTTCTATCGCTTTGAATCAGTTTACTCACTTACCATCATTTCTCTTCCGTGATCTAATACGTCTGCAATCTATCTGATAATAGACTGCAAAGTATCCCTCAAATTGGTCACATGATAAGATTAAAATATATTGACCTGTCCGGTAATCCAATGACAAAAGTCAAAAAGGAAATGTTTTCTAGACTCACAGACAACAGCCAGTGTTATTTTGACAGACCTGAACTATGTCAATGTTACCTGAATAATTCAGAAATGTGTTTTCTTCGATTAAGCCCTCTACTTACATTACCTGTGATAATATTGTGGGTAATAGGGTTTAGTGCCACATTTGGGAATTTATTTGTATTGAGCTGGAAACGATTTAAACAAAGAAAAGAAAACAGAGTGAAGTCTAGTCGTTTATACTTGTCAATTTGGCAATGTCTGACCTCCTTATGGGCATGGGCTGATGCATGCTATGTGAAATATTTGAGAGCTAGTGAAAGAAAAGAAGTGATCTTTGGTGAAACGTAAGCCAAGGGCTCTTGCTGTATCGCTAATATGTTGGAATCACGTTTGAAAGTTAATGGTAGATTCCCTTGTTTTGTTTTTTTTCGTGTTGCCCTGCAAATGAACAAAGCGAGATTAACATAGTAATGTCCAATTTTGAATATATTTGATGAATGTGAACCGTGAACGTGTGATATTGACCTGATGGTGTTTAAGATGCAAACAAGTACTTTCGAACTCACACCTCGGATGATTTTGATATATGTTTTTAATTGTAATACGTAAAACGCTGTCATCAGGTTCGGATCTAATTCTTTAGCCCTATTTGATTTAAATATCAAGGTTACCAATTTAAGGGCACAGTTAACCCCTCATTTTCTGAAATATTAAATGCTTTGTAACTCAGAAACCGATAAGGTGTGGATTTTCATGTAGAAGTTGATGGTTTGTACAGGTTTGGACCAAAATGTTTGATTTTGGACCAAGGTCCAAAAAACCCATGTTCTCGGACCATTAATTTGTAAACAACCTAAGTAAATTTTGAAAAAATTGAAGTTGGACCTTGAATGCTTTTTAGAATCTAGAAACACATGTTTAGGAACGCAGTTCTCAATTTTTTGATTTTTACCTTACTTTTTGAAATATTGCCAAAAATAGGCCTTAAATAGCCCAAAAATGACAAAAGTCATTTTGGGCCAATTTTGGACCTTTTTATAGCAATATTTAAAAAAGGAAGTCAAAAATCAAAAATTTGAGAAATGCGTTCCCAGACATGCACTGTAAAAACTCCGGTGTTAAATTTAACACCGACTGGATTCAATACAGGTCCAATCTGGAATGGTGTTAATTTAACACCAGCTTGGTGTTATTTCAACACTTTTTGGTGTTGAAATAACACTTTTTGGTGTTGAAATAACCTCAAAGGGTGATGAAACAACACCGAAAAGTGTTAAAATTACACCACAATGGTGTTAAATTAACACCGCCCCAGATTGGACCTATATTGAATCCAGCCGGTGTTAATTTAACACCGGAGTTTCTACAGTGTGTGTTCCTAGATTCTTAAAAGCATTCGAGGTCCAACTTTTATTTTTTCAAAATTTAGTTAGGTTGTTTACAAATTAATGGTCCAAGAACAAGGTGTTTTTTTTGGACCTTGGTCCAACATCGTACATTTTGGTTTGGTATCAAAAATTATCTCCATTGTTTATATCCAGTCAAGTTTCCAAATTTTGCGAAGCATCTTTAGTAAATGAAAACTCTGTTTTATTGTTCTACAATCAGTCTGACAGTTATTTTTTCTTGACGTCCATCTAAAAGCTTGCGTTATCATATTTATAAAATACAAACATTATTTCTCTAAAGTCCTTATACCCTGAAAATTCGAAAATCACGGACAATACCACGCACTTTAAACCATTAACGACAGACACTAGGGACAAAAATTTGAGTCACGTAATTTGCAATATATTGCCGAATGTCTTTACGTTGAAGGCTTCAGTCATGTAATTGTGAGATTGTGGGTTTATTCTCTCCATAATAAATCTTATATCTTTTTAATCAGCGCAGCAGCAAGTTTGCTGAGGTTATGCCCAAATATACAATATTTACCCCCCCCCCCCTTTTTTTTTTTTTTTTTTTTTTTTTTTTTTTTTTTTGATATTAAAAATAAGATGGAAATGGAACAACTGTTTATATTGGGATATCTATACATGTATATAGTTATTTCGAAAGAATATTTTGAGTATTCCTGTATTTTTTTCATGCTACTTTAATTTTACAATACCGGTAACTGATTTTAAGTGAAGATTCTTCTTTGGCAGTTGTGGTCATATTTTTAATAAAATGGACTAGAAATAAAAAAAAAACCTTCGGAAATGCTGTAAATAAAGCTTTAAATGTAGCAAAACCAAAGCTTCTAAAGACAACTAAATATTTAAATGAGATACAATTTAAATTTGTTTGACCAAAACCGGTGTAATGAGACTGAAAGTCCCCCATAACCAGTAGTCCGGATCTAATTGAACTACACGGAATAAGTCGCAATCAATGATTTATTGATCGCACATGTACAAGTACGTTCTACACAATTTAATGGTAGCTAGGACATTTCAGTCACACGGACGCTGTATTTTATTCGACTTATTCCGTGTAGTTCAATTAGACCCGGACTCCTGGTTATGGGGGACACTCAGTCTCATTACACCGGCATAGAAAACAGATATTTATAGGATTTAAAACTAGAAACACTGTTTTCACACCATTTTTTGTAAATTAAATTGCAATTATTGCAATGGGAGTGCTATGTTTTTTTAACCCCTAGTGCATAAAGTGTTTTAGAATCCCGTTATAAGTGGACCCCCTAAAAACCATGGTCCCAGTCAAATGTTCCTTTATAATTTTGGCCAGGTATAGACTGTGTCAGCACAACTTGGAAAACACACCACACACACACACCAATGAAAATCGGTCTTTCAGTTTCAAAATGGCGGCCGAAAAACGGATTTCAATTTTTGAAAATAAAATTCCCGCCAAAAATTTGAAAACGGCTTTCCTGATTGAATGTTTTGATAAAATTTGGCTCATAGAAGTAGAAGATAAGTACAAATACATTGCTGTAAAGAAATTGGGAAAAAATATTCGGTTGTGATTTTATGGACAAAACAAATATTGAACAGTGCCATCATTGCACCAGTTTATGCTAATTATCTCAAAAACATCGAGATCAAGTTGAATTTTGTTTGCACCAATACATGCGCAACCCCTACCCTGACAAATTACATAAAACAGCTTTATTTTGTTTTGTTGCGTAGCGCGAAAAACAAAATCCAGGGTCCATATGGACCCCCCCCCCCCTATGCACTTAGGGATTCCAGTAAATTTCAAACAAATTTCAACGCAACGCATTTTTGTTTTTGTTAATTTTGGCAAAATCTTGAAGAAAAAAATGATGGTAAGAAAATTCTGATTATCTTGTCAGTCTCTTCGACAAATTTCCACGTTGACAGATATCTATCTAGGAATGCCTCTACCGATTTCCGTGTCGACCGATATGGCAAATAGTAACATGTATCTGGCATCAATAGTTTAACATTAATGAGATATTTGAAAGATTATTGGCAAGTTTGACCCAAGTAAGTGTGCTGGATATGAGGCAATATTGGAAACTATATAATTAAAAAAGGTGCAATAAACGTGTAAATCCACTTGTATTGGATTTATCAATATATCAACGAGCATCCTGCCAGAAAAAGTTCGGTCATTCAACATCCTAAAACTTAAAAGATACTTTTCTCCATTCAGAAAAAACTATTATCAAGTATATTTTGATCTTAAAACTCCCTTTAATTCCTCTATTGAAAACAACTAATAGATTAAAATACGCTATGATTTTTGCTACGTTCAAAAAGTGTGTCAATTAATTAAGGTGCTTGTCATGAGATACTACAATATCAGATTTGTTTCTGCTGACTGAATTCGTCGGTCAGTACGCGTATAGTAGTATTATGATTTTAACGAGAAAAAAATAATAATGGAGTAATATACAGTTATGAAATATATAACTGTATATTACTCCATTATTTTCATTTGCTAATTATATGTTCACGGAAACCTTTGTTCACTCCTGAGGTTTTCCACCGCAGGAGTAGGCCACGGTTATCCACCTGTGGTCGTCTACATCATAAAGTAGTTTGTATTTAACATCATTGTACACTCCTGAGGTTTTCCACCGTAGGAGTAGGCCACGGTACATCACCTGTGGCCAACAAAAATATCGCTGTTCCATCCTTTCTGTGCAATTTAAAAAAAAAAAAAAAACTGTAATTCTTAACATTTTAATTTTATTTTTCCATAAAATTGTCTTATATATATTTGCTTAAATATGTAAAATTTGTAGTATTTTATTTGTGTAAATTAGTTTGCAAAGCGCTTTGAGTTTTACATGATTGTATCAGTAAGGCGCTTATAAATACGTGTTATTATTATTTATCAAACGATCAAAGCAAAAACATACAGGGACAAATAAACAGTCTTCTACACCTGGTACAACTTTGGAATTCTGTTCGCTTATCATGATTCGTTAATCGCTGTTTTGAAACAATTTGTTTATTTGGAACATTTCAGCCGGGGTTTCAGCTTGGGTAAATTGTTTCCATCAAAATTCATCGTGAATCGCATTATCCATCATTCTTCATCCGAAATGATAAGTTCAAATGTCCACCAGCTGGTTTTCTTAACGGTTCTTAACACCATCTTTCAACTGCCATGCAATCTTGGAGAACTTGAAATATCTCAACTCCCCGATTCTTATTGCTCCTTTGAGGATGTAGAGAATATGACCACACCGATCAATGTGACTGTCTCCGGAATTCAGAATCATGCGTGTAGTCTGCACATCAAACCAGATACCTCGTCACACACATTAATGTCTATTGTTGCCGGCAACAGTTTAGGTACAGATCATCTTTATCTGGAGCGTACTGGAGAACTTGATACGTATTCTAGCCGGTATCTTGCATTCATGGACTTTTTCAAGCAGCCTTGCATGATAAATTTGGGAAGTAAACCCATCAAGCTGCATTTACGTGTGAAGGCACATGAGGACCGTCCTATTGGATGCAGTGGCTATGTCAACCATAATGATGAGGTAGGTGCCCTTGAAGGTCAGACGACAAATTGTACAAAAGTAAAGGAATTTAGGTCAATTCTTAATTGTAATGAAACGTCACATCGCTCTCGTTATTTTAAGCATTATCGTCATGAGTATTCACGATGCAACATTCATTGCCCAAACAACTTTTCGTGCATGCTTGCAGATACACAAGTCATCTACATTTGTTCACAAAATTGAAGCGAGAGAAATTTCCGACTTCTTGTTTTTGAAAATGATATCTAAGTTAGATCTCAGCAGTAATCGCATTGAGGTATCATCACTTGAAACTTTTAAGTTTATTGGAAAACAGATCAGGTATCTTAATCTGAGAGATAACTTCCTCAGAACTCTGCCATCTAATGTCTTTTCTTACCTTGTAAAATTACTTGTTCTGGATGTGTCTGCGAATGAACTAAAATTACTAATCAATTAATGCACGGATCTTTGAAAAATTACGCAATCTTATAAAACTATATCTGCAAAACAATGCACTGGTCACATTAGACATGAGATTATTTGCAAACTTACATAATCTGACTGTCCTTCATCTAGAGTCCAACAAACTTACAACCTTAGCTGCAGGCATATTTGAAAACCTGCGCAAACTGGAATTCCTGGCTCTGTTTGATAATGCATTGGTCATATTAGATGTAAGACTGTTTGCAAACTTGCGTTGTCTGAATAAGCTTTATATAGAATCAATCAAATTAACAAAACTTGAAGCAGAGATATTTAATAATCTGCACGACTTGGAAATCCTCTCTCTGAATAACAACGGAATTGTTGTCTTAAATGTAAAACTGTTTGCAAACTTGCATAATCTGATTGCACTTTATCTAGATTCAAACAAACTAACAGCAGTAGATGCAGGAATATTTAATAACCTGCACAATCTGAAATCCCTCGGACTGTCAGACAATGCACTGGTCACACTTGATGTGAGACTTTTTGCTTCTCTTCACAATCTAATTAACCTTAATCTAACTTACAACAAACTAACCATTCTTGATGCAGGGATATTTGGTAACCTGCGCAAAATGGAATAGCTTTTCCTGAATGACAATGCACTTGTCATACTAGAAAAGGGGCTATTTGCAAATTTACACAGACTTATGTTCCTATTTCATCATTCAAACAAACTAACCAAGTTAGATTCAGGAATATTTGAAGACGCTAACAACTTTAAATGGCTTTTCATTCATGGAAACAAAATTACACAGATAGAAGATGGAACGTTTTCCAATTTGATCCATTTAAGAAAGTTTTCTATCGCATCAAATCGATTGACACACTTAACGATGCATCTTTTCCGTGATCTAAAAAATCTGCAAAATTTGGATTTATCTGGTAATAAGGCTGCAAACTATCCCTCAAATCGGTCATATAATACAACTTAAACAAGTCGATTTGTCCGGCAATCCACTCTCAAAAATCACAGTTCATGAGTTTTCAGGGCTCAAAAGTAATGTAAAATGTTATTTGGACAAGCGTGAAATTTGCAAATGTTACTTGAATAACTCAATAATGTGTTTTGCTACAATAGACCCATCCCCATACTTGACTTGTGATAGGTTGTTATCTATGAAGGCGTTACCTGCATTTACATGGGTCATAGGGTTTAGTGCTATTTTTGGAAATTTATTTGTAGTGTTCTGGAAACGTTTTAAACAAATTAGAGAAAACAGGGTGCAATTTCTTTTACCTTTCAATTTGGCAATGTCGGACCTCCTTATGGGCATCTACATGATAATAATTGCATCTGCTGATGTATACTATGGGAAATATTTCCCAGTAAATGCTGAATATTTGAGATCTAGTGCTATGTGTAGAATAGCTGGAACTTTAGCCATTTTGTCAAGTGAGGCATCTGTTTTATTTGTAACGTTCATGAGTATCGATAGATTCATCAATATCAGGTTCCCATTTACTATTAACAAATTACGGGTGAAGTCGACATGAGTAATAACTACAATAGCCATATTGCAGTTATCGCCCACTGCACGCTACTTCACAGAGTAACAGAGATGACACTAAGCTCAAAACACGGCCCCAATAATAGCGTAGTATGTGGACAAAAACGAATATTCATGAGTGAGACTGCTCAAAAGACAGTAAATAATCAATACATGTGTTAATAACAGTTTTCACGCTACACCAATTTCATGATGTCTTACATGAAGGATGAACAAGACGAGGACGCATTTTGAAGAATGCTGCACAGCTTGCATTCAATTAAGCGTAATACACATCAAGGGCAATGTCAGGATTTATTTGAGTAGGATTATTCATAATGCGTCTTCGTTTTTGAAATGGGAGCCACTGATCACGCAATCAGCCAAGAAACGTTAACCAGCGCCTATTGAGAAATGGTAATCAAATAAGCTATGAAGTATATGGGGATAAAGTGTCAGGGGCCTGGCTACACGGCGATCTTTGCATTGCTAATACAAGCCTACGTGTTTTTTCAATGTACTCTATCAGGTCCTTAAAATTATCGTATGGTAATGAGTATGGTGTCACGAGAACGAAAATTTCATGATCTTGATTGACATGTGTGTTCAAAGTTGATAGGTTAAAGGATGCGAGCGTGATGGGCCAATGAAAGTTGGTATTTCGAAACTCCATAGCGAATATACTGACCGGGGTCTTGTTACAAAATGTACCTAGTCAGGCTTACCCTTTGGTCTTTTGAGTTCACAAAAAATATCACACGAAAGCTCAATAAATCATGAGCAAAATGGAAAATGTTCAAAAAAAATCGGCCGGTTAGTTTTGATACAGCGATCTTGGTAAAATATTATCCAATACCCAAAACACGGGAAGATATCTCGGGGTCATGCATCAATTACGAGCGTTGTGTGTGCATTGTATACGAAATGTTGCTGATAACTGCAATATGCGTGGTTATTTTCATTTACTCTTGGATTATTAGCTTCCTTATTGGCTGGCAGAAACACAGATTTTTATATCATAACTCTCATGTTTGCATTGGTCTTCCATTGGCGCAGAATATAGAACAAGAAAGAAAAACAATTGGCGTTATCTCACGTCTAACTCACTGGGAGTTTGAAGCTAAAAATATTACAATAACTACAGAATCTGCTCAAAGTCCAGGTCTATATTTTTCAGTGGATCTATTCATTACCTACAACATGATTTGCTTCCTGTTGATACTTGCATGCTACATTGGAATAATCATGGAAGTAGCTTCAAGACCAACTTTACATCGCCAAATGGCCGAAGAGTTTCGTATGACACTGAAAGTTTCCGTCATTGTTTTGACAGACTTCTTCTGTTTGTTCCCAATCTGTCTGATGGGGATACTTGTACAAAGTTAATACAACTTCCCACACTCAAAAAAAATGAAACTCGCACACAAGTTCATGCTACTTAGAAAATATTAATTTGAGTTACGTAAAAAATCTAATTTGCAGATATTACTCATAAGATATGCATTCTTATCACTCTAAATAACATAAAGTTATTTAAACTTGACATATTGGAGTTGCACTGACAACATGGGTCCAATAATTATGAGTACGGTGTATGAGTACGAAAATTTAGTAAGTATTACTTGAATTTATAACAATGACATAATGTATTTCAATTCAATCAACTAAACACAAAAGTAGAACCAACAAGAACAGATATTAAGTTGACAACACCTTCAAGAAGATAACAAAAAAGTAAAATTGATACTTTTGCGTACACCAAACTCAAATCAGTTAAGTAAAAAGAAGTAGAGAAAATTGTAGTATGTAGCCTATAAATAAATCTTGAGTTATAGTAAAAAGGACACTAAAAGAAGCCAAATTCATATTTATTACGTTTATCTCGTCAAACATGATTTAATATACACAAGAATATACACAAGAAGGTCCAATACATTCATATGGTAGTTTTTATACAATGTTATGATGAGTATATGGAACATTTACATTTCACATATAAATGTATATTCTGCTTTTTTGAGAATGTGAATGGCTCTGTGGCGCATACGGTAAAGCTTCCGACTCATGATCCAGAGGACCCAGGTTCGATTCTCAGGTAGGTACAAAGGTAAATTTTCTCATGTCTGTAAATGTAATTCAAACTTAGTAAGGAACCAATCGAGAAATCTCCTCCTTAAGAAAAAGTGAAATTGATTAATTTTTTTTAATATCAATTAATTTGTTGTAAGTCAAGCACAATTTAAGCATTTTATTTATGTGGAATCTACTGACGCTATTCAGTTAAGTGAACGTTTTACTAATAGAAGCAAGTAAAAGCAACAAGATGGTGCAATTTATCGGCAATATTATGTGTTTGTAACTCAAATAAAAAGAGTTCTTTTAAACCGGTGTCAATACGTGAATAAATGCTCGTTGCACCTACTTAATAAAATCAAGGCAACTGTGTTGCACAGATTTTTTAAAGTAAATTCAACAAATTATTTTTTGAGTGCAGCACAGTATTTGCCTGGGTAGTGACATTTGTTTTGCCCATCAATTCAGCCATAAATCCATTCCTTTACACCATGATAGTCATAGTTATCAGTGACAGTAATATATGTTCAAAGAAGAAATCTTCGTGTGTACAATTACAAAAGAGAACGCAAAACAAGATGTTCAACAAGAGATGACTGCAACACTTTAACTTAAAAGTGAATTTTAATGTCTACAATTTAATTGTTTAAATCAAAAGGAAAATGGAATGAGGTCACAGCAGAAGCAGTTCAATCTAACAACGTATTATTTCAGATTCAAATAACGCCAATATTGAGGTTCAAAATGGCCACTAAATTTCCTAAAGCTACTGCAAAGCTGGAAAAATTAATTTGGCAGCCATTCTTACAAATAAAAAAAGTGGTGTAAAAGTAGTCAATTATATTCATTACTATAAACCATATACTTTCTTTGGCCTCAGTAGGGAAGCATGGACCTATGTCAGTTTAGTATTCGGGATGAGCCTTCATATATGCAAACTCAATTTGGAATGCTTGCAATACAGGTATCCATTACTTGCATGATAGATATACTAGTAGAACGTTCAAATGTTATTTTTGAATAATTTACTCGATTCAGTTTATCATTAACCCTTGTCTTACCAACGTATATTTTGTAACGTTTGTTACTAACGGGGGGGGGGGGGGGGGGGTTACCCCCCCCCCCCCTATGAAATTGAAATTGGAGTGCTAAAAGTTGCTTTGCTTTATACCATAGTATAGGGTAGGGTCTCCTCTATCCATTGATACCAAAATCATGAAAATCGGCCAAGGCGTTACGTAATTATGACGTCATAAGTACTTCCGAGTCGGAAAAATCACGATTTGGGGCAAAAATGGCCACCAAATCGAATTTTTGCTGTAAAAGTTCTAAATATCGGAATTTTGTCGGGTTTTTTGCTTATAAAGAAGGGAAATGGTGTTTCTAATAGGTTCTGTAAGGTTTAGGTGAATACCATGCAGATATTTTTCAAAATGACGACTTAAAATTTGTTCAGGTGGCAACCCCCCCCCCCTACCTTCCGACTTTGACGAGGTACCCTGACCCCCTGAAGGTGGTACCTACGAATTTTTTTCGCTAAAATGACCGCAAAGGATGAACTTACAACTACCCAAAACCCCTAGGTCATATTCGTTTGCGTTTTTATGCGACAGGGAATCATCCGTTAGGGGGTAACCCCCCCAATAAATAATATTCTCAATAAATATTGCTGCGGTATTAAATTTTATGAACATTTAGAAGAGGGGTGTGAAAATATGATTTAAAACTATAAGTCAGCACTCACGTTTTGGGGTTAAAAAATTTTAGAGCAAAGGGATCCATCATAATTTTGGCTACTTTGATTGCTCCAACTGCTACAGTGTTTGTAAAAAATATTTTTTACATGTAACCATTTTTTGGAACACTTGGTATTTTTAAATCTTTTTTTATCGGCGCAGCTTGATGTTTGTTTGTTTTTTCTGAAAGAGTGGTACTACCATAGCCGTACCGATGTAATGAGACTGAGGCCCCCCCCCCCAACCTCGGGGGCCGCTCGAAAAAAAGGGGTACGCATGCTCGTCAGAAAAAAGTCGAAAAAGGGTCGGATTTTTGCCCATTGCCGTCGTCGACGTCTTCAGAAAAAGGGGGTGCCTGTTCAGGGTAACTTTCGACATTAAGGGTCGTCTTTTTACGATATCTTCTACTTTAGGGTCACTTTTTCGCCAGCTATTCCAAAAATCTAAGAAATACAACAGAAAATGCTTCCAATTTATTATTTTCATGTTTTTATGGCAGAAACTAGCGTGTTAAGTCGTTGTGGGTCCATTTCAGTGTGTTAAGGCCTAGATATACTTTGTCATTTTTGTAGTCATTGTCATTCAGAATTTTTCTCATGGTGTTTCATGATGGTGTTCAACGGGGCATAGATCGATCTCATTAGGTCGAGAACAATACCATAATTACCTTGGTCTTTTCATTATAATCTGAAATCTGTCCTTGACAAGTCTGAAAAGATTTTCTGACTCCTTTGATTTTTCTCCAAAGAGAAACATTTTCATTAGGAATTTTTATCACAGTCTTTGATTTTTTATCATTCTAATTGTAGTTTTAGCGGATTATTCCGATCGATAATATTGTCTGTGAACTCGAGGTCAATATACATTCAGTTCTATGGATTTTCAAGATGGTAAAAATGACAAAGTATATCTAGGCCTTTACTTCGTTACGTCATTTGGGGTATGATTTTGGATATTTTACGCCGTTCAGGGTTGGAATTTGCTGTATATGATTACGACATTTAGGGTCCGATTTTGAGGTGCTCTTACGAGCATGCGTACCATTTTTTTCTTCGACCGGCCCCTGTGTCTGCCATATCCAGGAGTCCGTGTCTAATTGAACTACACCGAATAAGTAGCAATCAATGATTTATTGATTGCACATTTACAATAACGTTCTACACAATTGATTAAAAGCTAGGACGCTCAGTCACACGGACGCTGTATTTCAATACACCGGCCGTAGAAGTTCCGACGCCCAGAAATTTTATGAAATTTAACCGTGGCATGATTAAAAATAGTAGACTCAGTTCACTCTATCAGGTTCAGTTACCATGGTTACAGATATTGAAACTGAAACAAGAGAATTATGAAAAATAGACCATACGAAATCTATAGGTGTCCAATTTTATTTATGAAAAATTAAGTTTATACGTCATTGGTTAATTTTTACAAGTGGGCGTGGCTTTTGGAATATATATAAACATGAAGCAAAATCACGAACGCAATGTCATAAAATGAACTCAGATGTGAATAAAATAATGATAACAAATTTACATAATTAGTCTCGTCTTTGTGTGCAAAGTTACAGTGGCAAACATATTGAGTGAGATATATGATACTGTAATTTGAATATCTGAAATGAGAATGAGATCATGTGATGATTATTAAGAGTCTTCGGTTGCTGTGCTTTTGAATATGCACATTAACAGACGTACCCGGGTGATTGTATTGTAACAAATTATAGTCAGAAAATGGGTGCGGTCGTGTATAACAAGAGCGTGATTCAGCAGGCATTTCGATCCAGACTGCGTTCTCTTCGAAAACAGATTAACGAGAACATCGTCTGATTTGGTAAACTCTAAGAGAGTGATTCGAGAGCATTTCAAGCCTACGTTATCTTCAGACATAGATTAACGAGAATTCCATCTGATTTGGTAAACTGTAATAGTATCACATCAAACAATCTAAGTAATACAAGCAGTACAGGATCATCAAACAGTATTGTCATCGAGGATTTCAACCAAGATTGAAATTTCCAGCAAACGCTCAACCTTTTCTCTGTCTAATCTTGTAAAGATTTTGAACGACGTTTTGACTAATTACTAAGTTTGACACCTGATGAATTTCTATATACCTTTGGAACCATTTGAAAATAACAACTTACATTCTTCAACTGAAATTGCAAATCAAAGACCCGACTTCATCATTGCAGATGTTATCGGTAAGTCAGGAACCCCCTAAAATGTTGTAAAACTCACCAATGTGTGGTGTAAGTTTGGAACCATCTGAGAACACTTCAGTCTACAAGAAGCCGTCCTTCCTTAACTGAAAAACAAATTCCAATCAGAAATCTCACTTAATTAAACAATCATTGCGGAATTCAATATGAACAGACTGACACCTTGAAAAACTATTGTAGTATATTATGACTGTTTTGAAACCAGTACCTCGAACCACATCTTTTGAAAGAAGTTGACCTTCAATCAAAAATCATCCTGAATCATAATTTTTAACATTACATCATTTTGAAAAAAATGATGAGTTCAAATATTCACCAGATGATTGCCTTGGTAATTCTTAAAACCATCTTTCAACTGCCATACAATCTTGGAGAAATTGAAATATCTCCCCTCCCTGATTCATATTGCTCCTTTGAAGATGTAGAGAATATGACCAATCCGATCGGTGTTACTGTCTCCGGAATTCAGAATCACGCTTGTAGTCTACACATCAAGCCAGATTCCTCGTCACAAGTATCAATATCTATAACTGTTACCGGCAACAGTTCAGGTACAGATCATCTTTATCTTGAAAGAATGGGAGGACTTGGTACCTGTTCTAATCGGTACCTTGCCTTCATGGACTTGTCCAAGCAACATTGCATAATGAATGTTGGAAGTGAATCCATCATACTGCATCTTCGTGGGGATATCTCTCTAGTTTTACAAGATGTAATGGTGAATGAGGCCCGTCCTCTTGGATGCAATGATTATGTTAACTACGATAATGAGGTAGGTGCCCTTAAGCTTGAAGGTCAGACGTCAAATTGCACCAAAGTAAATGGGTTTGGGTCAGTTATTTACTGTGATGAAACATATTTCAAAACTAAATGCAACCTACAATGTCTTAACAACTGCTCTTGCATCCTCACAGACAGACAAGTCTTCCACAATTGTTCACGAGGTTTAGGCAAGCCAAACATCACATTCCTTATTTTTCCAGATTTTATCTATAGTTTAGATTTCAGCAATAATGATATTCGAGCATTATCACAGGAAACATTTGTGTTTATTGGAAAGCAAATCGAGTATCTCGATTTAAGCTTTAACCTCCTCAGATCCCTGCCACCTGATGTATTTTCTCATCTTGCTAACTTACTTGTTTTGGTTTTATCTGACAATTCACTAGAAATATTAGATGTAAGAGTGTTTCAAAACTGTCACAATCTAATTGCACTTTTTCTAGATTACAACTTACTAACAACACTAAATGCAGGTTTATTTGATAACCTGCATAGATTGAAATACCTCTATCTGAATGGTAATGGACTGGTCACACTAGATGTGAATCTCTTTGCCAATTTGACCAACTTATCTATTCTTTGGCTACAATCCAACATGTTAACAGCACTAGGTGCAGGCACATTTGGTAATTTACACAAATTGGAATACCTCTCTCTCGATGACAATTCACTGACAGCGATAGGTGCAGGAATATTTGCAAGTACATACAGGTTAAAAAAGCTTTTAATTTCAAGAAACATAATCATACGCTTAGAAGAGGGGACGTTCTCAAATCTGACCCATTTGGAAATACTATCAATAGCATCAAATCAGTTAGAATACGTGCCATTACATCTTTTCCGTGGTCTAAAAAGTCTTAGATATTTGTATTTAGAAGACAATAGACTTCAAACTATTCCTCTTATTGGTTATATGATACAACTCGAACTAATTGACCTGAGTGATAATCCATTAACTAAAATCACATAACTCATGTTTTCAAGTTTTGCAAACAATACACAATACTTTGTAGACAAACTTGAAATATGCATATGTTTCTTAGCTAATTCAACAACATGTTATCACGCAATGGAACCATCCCCGTACATGACCTGTGAAAGGCTACTATCAATGACTGCAGTACTTGTATTTACATGGGTTATAGGGTTCTGTGCCATTTTTGGAAATTTGTTTGTGGTGTGCTGGAAACGATTTAAACAAAGAGCAGAAAATAGAGTGCAATCGCTTTTACTGTTCAATTTGGCAATGTCTGACCTCCTTATGGGCATCTACTTGATAATAATCGCATCTGCTGATGTATACTATGGGGTATATTTCCCCATGAATGCCGAATATTGGAGATCTAGTGCTATGTGTAGAATAGCTGGTACATTAGCCATAGCGTCTAGCGAGGCATCTGTTTTATTTGTAACGTTCATAAGTATCGATAGATTTATCAATATCAGGTTCCCATTTACTATTAACAAATTAAGAGTGAAGTCAACAAGAGTGATAGCTACAATGGTGTGGTTATTTTCATTATCTCTTTGCTTAGTAGCTTCTATTTTGGCTGACAGAAATGCTGACTTTTATGACAACTCCCATGTTTGCATTGGTCTTCCACTGACGCAAATAATACAAACGAAATTGCAAACACATGATGTTGTTAACTTGACATCAATCTTGGATAATGATACCACAATCAGCATTCCGTTATTGGAGATCAGTAACAGGAAAGAGTCGGGCCTCTATTTTTCAGTAGCTGTATTTGTTGTTTTCAACATGATTTGCTTCCTGTTGATACTTGCATGCTATATTGGAATAATCATGGCAGTAGCCTCAAAACCAGCTTTACGCCGTCAAATGGCTGAAGAGATTCGATTGACAATGAAAGTTTCCGTCATTGTTTTGACAGATTTCTTCTGTTGGTTCCCGATCTGTCTGATGGGGATACTTGTACAAACTGGTTTGGTAGAACTTCCCAGTTCTGTATTTGCCTGGGTAGTGACATTTGTTTTGCCCATCAATTCAGCCATAAATCCATTCCTTTACACCATAGCTACAGTTATTAGTGACAGTAATATATGCTCAAGTAGGAAATCTACAGATGTACAAATGCAAATAAGAACGCGAAACATACGTGTCGCAAGACCTAATGATGTGAATGAAGCTCTTCAAGGTGATAGACAACAAATGACCACGCCTCTATAGGTTAAACAGTCAAAATGAACTCCAATGTTACTGGACATTCAGAACAAGGCTATATCAAATTGTTTGGAAATTGAAACAGGAGAACATGTAGGTATGCTTAGAATTGGCGCGTTAAGTTTCAAGATAAACTTTGGAGCTGCTTCTTAATCAGCCATACCGCATGCACAGCTTCGCCAAAACTATCTTCTTTATATATAATACTATTACAGGTCCTAAACACTTAACTGCATAAGGGTACCATGCTACCCGGATTTTACTCTACGACGGGTCCGGACACGGGCACGGATTTACAGATTCAAAATATCTTGGCCTGTTTTTCCTCTTCAAAATCAACATGAGGAAAAATGGATAGCGATTGGTTCTCCGAATAATAAATAAGGTGGCTCCTCATTGAATCGGAATCAAAATATCAATTGTAAACATGTAAAAGTAAAAATATCCATGACGACCGCTCATAAATGATGGGACTCGCAAACAAGACATATTTTGTTTTCTATGAATGGGTGCAAGGTATATGAACACAGCTTGAGAACTCTTGACTGTGTAATAGGGGTTTTTGCGAAAATTCCTTTGGGAACACGGTTTTTGAAATTTTGGCGGAAAAATATTTGACACGACACAAAAAATGGTTTTTAGGCCGCCATTTTGAAACGGTTCATCCGATTTTCAATTTTTTTTCAATTTTGGTCCTTGTTACATGCTTTAGATTCAGATTTATTTTCGCATTCATTTCATACAATTGAAGGGTTGGGTGCAATATAGTGCTAACCCTCATTTTGCACAAGTTACTGGTTTTGATTGGAATGATTTTCTGACTATAAAGATGAAAAATGGTTTTCGAAAAGTTTATTATGATCAAGTACATGGACAAATAAAAATATTTTGACACATTTTGGAGTCCCATGTGATTTCAATAAAACAAGCAGTCACTTGTAAAATTGAGGGTTAGCACTATATTTCCCCGAGGTCTTGCACATTACAATTTCTAAGTTTCTAGAAATACTAGATGCCAAAGTTTTTTCTTTTTCAAAATGCTAGATCTAAGAGTACTTAATGCAAGGATTATGAATTCAGTAATTTCAGAAAAAATCCAGTATTTCTAAATGATCTACGGCGCTGAATGAAATTCAGGGACAATATAGTGCTAAGCCAAAGTGTCTGATTTTTTAGCCACCCTTAGACTTTTGAACAGCTAGATCTTAGCAATACAATGATATTACTGAAAATAGTATACATTATGGTGATAATTAAACTCATCCAGACATGTTTTGCCCAAAATTAATTGAAAAATTATGTAAAACTGCTTGTTTTAAATGCATCTGTTTCAAAACCAGAACAAAGGTGGTCGAAAAATAGGTGTGGGTTAGCATTATATTGCGCCTACCCCTTGTTCAACATATATAATAACATAGTAGTGGCAATATGAATACATGAATACGGAGGAGAAGGTCGAAAGACCAATAACGCCAGAAGAGACAATCCCCTTTCAAATTCGTAAGTTACAGTTCATTTTTAGTTTACATTTTACAATTTACATTATTATGACTCTGGATACCATAAAAAATCTCTTAAATTTCACTACAAGCTAGTAATTATTATATTAAGCATACTGTGAAATGTACAGACTTCTAATATTTTTACGAAAAACTTTACACGATGTAGATTGTTTTAATTTATCGTTCAACGCATTCCACAATAACGACCCAATACTGTTGTCCGCACAGTATGATCACTATACTGGTTTGTTTTTGTATGCTCATAATTTGCCATGTTCCTGGTATTTTAACTGTGGATAGCATGACGTTTAGTAAAGAAACTATTGAATGAGTTTGGCAACAAGTTATAATAATGCTTATACATGAATATACCAAGTTTAAAATTTGGTATTTTTTGAAGAGAGGACCAGAATGACTTCGACAATGGCTCAATACCCATTTTTGTAATTTATGAATCTCGCCTAAAAATGTTTTGTTCGCCTTACCCCAAGCCAGAATTCCATATAATAGTTCAAATAAGGCAATACTAGGGTGAAATATAAAGTCAGCAGTATGCGTTCGGGTATGTTTAAGTTTGTTTATAACTCCAATATTTCTTGAAATTGTTTTAGAAATGCTGTCATTATGATATTTCCATGTGATATTTTCATCAATTAAGACTCCAAAGAATTTATATTTTTCAACACGCTCTAGAGTTGTATCATCAAGAATTATGTTAAAGGGGCATTGGACAAGTTCAGCATCATCCCCCACTTTTCCCAAAACATTTTGAGATTTTTGCATCATTTGAAGTATTAGCTGTAATAATGACAGCATGCAAAGTTTCATTGTCAAATTCAAACTCTATATATCTAAATATTTAGATATTCTATAAGTTTTAATTATCGTTGTCGACAACGATAAATACTGCCCTCTATAGTTGAATTTTTAGAATTGGCGTTTTCAGGAGTTCCAATGAAAATTCAAAATTTCTTTCGATTTATCTGCTATCTATGATGTGAAAGGAATGTTTTAAAAAACAAATCTTTGGCTCTTTCTCATTGTATAGCATCAATAAATACATTTAGAGAATAGCCTCATACCCAAAATCAACAAACAAAATAAAATTCAAAATTTTGACTTTTTGGAAGGTTTTGATCAAAATTTTCCTGATATCTGGTAATTGACTGTTATTTTCTAACATAGGAAGTGAAAATCATCGACGAACAAAATTTCAAAATTTTGTCCAGTGCCCCTTTAATATCTCTTGATTTATATAATCGGAATCAATCGAAGTCATCTGGGTATACCCATAATCATAAAATTTGTTTTGCTTACATTCACAGATAGCTTGTTTGCTTTGAACCAATTTAGTAATTTCACATAGCTCAGAATTAACAAGTGTTTGCTCAATTGCAATATTTTCATGTGAATATGTTATGGTCGTATCATCGGCAAATAGTATAAAATCTGAACTTTTTGATGTACATGTTATATCGTTTATGTAGCTAATGAAGAGAAGGGGACCAAGAATTGGTCCTTGAGGTACACCACATTGGAACATTTTTATAATCAGATTTTATGTCTTTTTAACTTACATACTATTTTCTATTGCTTAACGTTAAATAATTATTAAACCAGTTCTGTACAACACACCTAAGACCATAATAGCTTAATTTGTATAGCAAAATATCGTGATTCATTGTGTCGAATGCTTTTGATAAATCCAAGTACAAAGTGAGAGTTTATTTGTTTTGTTCGACTGCTTTACATACTTTATCTATGAGTTGCATTATTGCCATATTGCATACCAGTTGAATGGTTTTCCCGAAATCCAAATTGTTTTTCGTTTAGTAGATTATTGTTATTAATAAATTTAATGCATCTATTAAAAACCAACCTTTCAAGAATTTTTGAAAAATAAGGTAATATAGAAACAGGGCGATAGTGTATGTGTCATCATCTCCTTTTTTGTAAATAGGGATTACTTTTGCGAGTTTTAATTAATTTTTATACAACCCCAGTTGATATAGACATATATATTAGCCAACGGTAAGGCAATAACATTTGCAACCTTTTGAATAATAAAATGTCCAATGCCATCATGGCCTTCGCTTTTGTTTTTGTCAAATTTACTTACGATGTCAATGATTTCTGTCTCAATTATGGGCTTCATGAACATACTTTTTTGACATGGAGATTGTTGGTACTCATGAAATAATTTACCAGTATTATGAATCTTAAATGCTAAAGTTGGTCCTATATTAACAAAGTAGTCATTGGGCACCAACGGGTGGGAAATACCTTGGGCACTGAAGGATACACATCGGTAAATACGTCCCCATTGACTTTACATGCAAAGTGGCCTGTCAATAAACGCCATTTTCTCGACTTAAAAGCGACTGGTTACCTTGTGCTTGGTCTCGATTGAAAGATAATGGATATATCTCTTCTACAAAATGAACAAAAATATATGGTCAAGGCAAAGTTTTCGAGATACGGCGCATCAAAGTCACGCGTCATTTTGAGAGCGCCCATGCCCATGGGTAAAATAGTGCAAGTGACAAGAAACCCTGTGTTCTCCAAAAGTCATAAAATTTCTTCAAAAATGATACAAACAAAATCATTACATCATGATTGATTAAATAAAAGTCCAATTAGCATGATAAACTGTAAAAATTTTGAGAAAAATAATAGTTTCTACATATTCTGAAATTAATTTTAGGCAACAAGGGT
>JXSR01S017887.1:25528-49570 GCA_000969725.1 Ophiothrix spiculata
CCTGCTAACTCACTTTAGCTGGTCTATTCCTATTCCAAACCATTCTGTGCACAGATCATGACAATGGCCAAATGTTCCAAACCCATGCCATGGCTCCCATCAACACCTGTCAGTGTTGTAGAAACCTGGATTGCCATGTTAAAAGGCAGCTATTCTTGTGAAAAATCTAGACTAACATCATTCAATTTTGAGCCCTATAGGATGCTGTACACAAATGGGTTCAAAATTTAGCACTCTATTGACTCTACCTGCTACGCAAACTGCATCTGTAAGCTTACACTTGCTTCTGACAGAGCACTGGCTAGCATTAGCTCAGAGTCATCTAAAATCATGATTTTACTCACATTTACTTGAAAAAGAAGCTTTGAGTGAAGAATTTGGCTTAATTTTGCCAGTCCCAGACCTGAATTACCCCGTTGATCTCATTATTGCATGATCAAATGTTTACGGACACTGCTAGTGATGGGCTATTTGATATCGTGAAGGATACGCATCGGTAAATACGTCCCCATTGACTTTACATGCAAAGTGGCCTGTCAATAAACGCCATTTTCTCAACTTAAAAGCGACTGGTTACCTTGTGCTTGGTCTCGATTGAAAGATAATGGACATATCTCTTCTACAAAATGAACAAAAATATATGGTCAAGGCAAAGTTTTCGAGATACGGCGCATCAAAGTCACGCGTCATTTTGAGTGCGCCCATGCCCATGGGTAAAATAGTGCAAGTGACAAGTGTTCTCCAAAAGTCATAAAATTTCTTCAAAAATGATACAAACAAAATCATTACATCATGATTGATTAAATAAAAGTCCAATTAGCATGATAAACTGTAAAAATTTTGAGGAAAATAATATTTTCTACATATTCTGAAATTAATTTTAGGCAACAATCACTTTCTGCCTGCCAACAGGCATTCTCAACCTAGCAGACGACTCTGCACAATTTATTTACCGATGAGGTATCTTAAGTGTTAATAACTATTTGTAGCGCTCCATAAATAAAGTCTTAAATTAACAAGTTTACCTTGATAAAAGATATTTAAAATCAAGATGTGAAGTATTATAATTTTCAAAGAGAGTACATTTTTAAGTCGATATTTATAAAAAAAAAATAGCTTAGAACATCCTAATGATTGGATATCGGTAAAATGATTAATAAACCCCATTTAAGGGGCCTGTTAAGGCTTTTTCCATAAATGTTTTTTGCTCTGTAACTCCGCAACGGATAATTAAATTCAAATAAAAGTATACATTTCTAGAAGCGAATGTGCATACTGAACATGATGGTCAGGTCATGTTTGGACCAAAATGCGTAATTTTGGACCTAGGGTCCAAAAATTTTGTTTTGGGCCCAAAATTTTACGGGAAAGCTAACTAAATTTGTCTTCGGTAAAAATTTTTACCAATTTAATTTTTAGAATCTAGAAAGCAATATATGGGATCGCTTTCTCAAATGTTTGATTTTTTTTCTTAGTTTTTTAGATATCACCAAAAATTGGTCCAAAAAATGTCAAAAATCCAACTTCTGACACCATTTTTGGCAAAATATGCCAAATTTTGACCTATTTTTGGCAATATTTCAAAAAATAAGATAAAAATCAAAAATTTGAGAAATACGTTCCCAGACATGGCTTTCTAGATTCTAAAAAGTAAAATGGTTTAAAATTTTACCAAAGCAAAATTTAGATAGCTTTCCCGTAAAATTTTGGGCCAAAAACATGATTTTTTGACCTTTTTTGGACCTTAGGGCAATATTTTCACATTTTGGTCCAAAATTAAGCTGACCATCATGTTCAGTATGCAAATCCACTTCTAGAAATGTATACTTTGATTTGGATTTAATTGTCCGTCGCTGAGTTACAGTCCATAACGCATTTCTGAAAATGAAGGGTTGACAGGGCCCTTAAAAGATGTGTTAAGTTCATTGTTGAGTTACTCCCTGTCGTCATCCAACCACATTGTGACAGTTTGATTTTTTTTCAGGTCGGGTCAGTAATATTCAGTTGTTGTTGCTGTTATTTCTTTCGTCGGCGGTGAACAAGTTTATTCTGTGATAAATCTGAAAGAGATCAAACAAAGATGGAAATGAATGTCGGTGGTATCAGGTTGAAATTGAGATTCAATAATTGACCGTCCGTTTTCAATACGGTTTTACATGCTGTGCGTTTTGAATCGGTATAATGGTTTCATGCAAGGGTGATTCCTTTTATCCGGTCTATTTGCGGTGCGGTCCGGAAACGCATGCGTTTTGAATGCGTTTTGCCGTGCGGAAACTTTTCAAATAGAAAAGATGATGAAATGGGACAGCATTGAAAACGGACGCGGACAATCAATCTTGTGCTTTAAATTATAAAACTATACCTGAACCCTTAAGGCCAGATTCCTTTTATCCGTTTGCGGCGCGGTTGCGGTGGGTTTTGCACTGTAATGGTACTGATAGTGATATAAATTAAAGCACACGATTGAATGGAGATGAATAGTATCAGGTTGGAAGCTGAGATTCAATTTTGTCCGTTCGCTTTTAACCCGGTTTCATTTCAGCATCTTCTCTACTTGAAAAATTTCCGCATGACCAAAACGCAATCAACAATCAATCCAGGGACCGATTCAGGTAAACGCGTGGGTTTCCGGATAGCCGCACTACAAACGGATCGCATGCGGAACACATGTGGAATCGTATTGAAAACGGACGGTCAAAATTGAATCTCAGCTTCAACCTGATCCAATTCCGATAGTCAGTCATGTGCTTTAAATTATACATTACAATTACCAGTACCTTTACAGTGCAAAACGCATAGCAACTGCACCGCAAACGGATAAAAGGAATCTGACCTTTAAGCTAAATATTCCTTTTATCCGTTTGTGGTGCGGTTGCGATGCGTTTTGCACTGTAAGGGTACTAGTAGTTGTATAATTTAAAGCATGTGATTGAATATATATGATCAGGTTTTCAATGCGATTCTGCATGCGTTTCGCATGCGTTGTGTTTTGAATCGATAATGGTTTTCAACGAGAGTGATTTCTTTTATTCGGCCCGTTTGCGGTGCGACTATCCGGAAACCCATGCGTTTATTTCAATCGGTCCCTGGACCTTTTAATCCGTTTTGAATGCGTTTTAGCGGTGCAGAAACTTTTCAAATAGAAAAGATGATGAAATGAGACAGCATTGAAAACGGACGCGGACAATTTATACCACTTCTAGTACCCTTAACGTGCAAAACGCACAACATCTATGACAACCACACCGTAAAGGGATAAAAAGATTCTAACCGTTAGGCTGGTAATGTATATACTCGTGAATACTGACTGAAAGTTGCCTTCTGTATAATGTCGAGATAACGTATTACTTACCTCCAGGGTTAGGAATTAACCAGGAATTCCAGCATTGCTTGCTTCTGCAGGTGGTGGTAAAAGTGACTATATTTAAAGATTCCAGCAGAGATGTCGAATCAGGGCTGTTTAGAATTGGTGCTGTCGGTGAACTATTGCTGCTGCTACTGACAAGGACTAAGGCCGGGTGCAGATTCCTCTATCGTATATTCATTGACCAGATGCCATCAGTGACCTCAAGCAGGTCCTTGGGCTCTTTACGAGCCAGGGTGGGGGAGGTTCCCTAAATCTGGAGGTATGGTCCTGGGCCCTATAGACTGATCGTTCAGCTGGTCCCTAAACGGACACTAGTTCTTAAAAAAACATTTTCCTTTTTCAACTATAATCACAAACGTTACAAAATTTGACCCTTCTGAAGTTTTATTTTATGCAAAATTTCCTTTCCAAAGCCTCATATTTGGCCAAATTGTATACCGTAGTTCTCTAGATAGCCAAATAACATCCATATACTTCAAATAGGCGACTGAAGTCCCCCGCCCCTTGAATAAATGCTGCGGCACGCCGTAAGAGTCGCATGATTAATATTTTACACAAGGGGGCCCTGAGTTTTAAGCTGGCCCAGGGCCCTTGGAAATCTAAATCCGGCAATGAACTGGGTGGGATGAGTAAAATTCGCAGGACCAACCATGGACTTCAACTTCAATTTTAAAGAATATACCTGTATTCAACATCCCGGGAGATCTATATCATGTATAATGTAAAATAAATTCATAAAAAACTATTACCTTTAATCGTGACGATTAAACGTTACGGTAGCAATTTCAGTTACCATGGTTATGGAAACAGATGAAACAAGAGAATTGTGAAAAAAGTCAATTAGTTGATTAAACTTATTAGCATTAGATATTTATGAAGTGTCAGATGTGCATATATGTTGAGACGCCATTGGTCAATCATTTCACTTTAACGGCTATACTGTGTGAGATTGCGTTGTTATGAATAATTACGAGGTACAGGGTGCGGCTGCATATAATAAGAGCTTGATTTTTAGGGTTTGCCAGATGCAGAGTGCGTAATGTATGGAGACATGTGAACGCCACCTGTATAGGTTGGAGCCTTTGATATATAGTATCACATCAAGCGATCTAAACAGAACATACAGGGACCAATAAAACATCTTGTCGTCCAAACTTGTAACTTTATGAAGGGCAAGAAATCGAGGATATCAGTAAAGGTAATTTTCCAGCAACAGCTCAACATAATATATTCTATTCTAAACTTGGTACAGCTTTAAAATTCTGTTCGACTACCAGACACTTGTGTTTGCAGAACGGATAATTTTTTGGAACTATTTGCTGATAATAACATCTGAAATAACTAATCAGAAAACTTGTATCATCATTACAGATATCACAGGGAGCAAAGAGACATCTTGTAAACATGGTAAAAGTATATACACTTTGTTCATTACAATTTTGAAACAGTTTGTTAACACCGTTGAACACAGCTAATATTGCCTGAGTTTGTTTGAATTAAAAACCATTCTGAATTCGTTGCAACATTACACTATTCAACAAAAATGCTGGTTTTAAAGGTCCACCAGCTGATTTTCTCAACGGTTCTTCAAACCATCTTTCAACTGCCATGCAATCTTGGGGAACTTGAAATATCTCCCCTCCCTGAATCGTATTGCTCCTTTGAGGATGTAGAGAATATGACCAATCCGATCGGTGTATCTGTCTTCGGAATTCAGAATCACGCGTGTAGAGTGCACATCAAGCCAGCTTCTTCGTCACAAATAGTAATGTCTGTCGTTGCCCGCAACTATTTAGGTACAGATTATCTTTATGTGGAGCGAGCGGAAGAACTTGGTACGTGTTCCAATCGGTACCTTGCTTTCATGGAATCGTCTAAGCAGCCATGCATGGTAAATTTAGGAAGTGAATCCATCAAACTGCATTTTCGGGGGAATATCTCTGTAGTTTTACAAGATGTAATGGTGAATGAGGACCGTCCTCTTGGATGCAATGATTATGTCAACTACAATGATGTCAACTACGATAATGAGGTAGGTGCCCTTAAGCTTGAAGGTCAGACGTCAAATTGCACCAAAGTAAATGGGTTTGGGTCAGTTATTTACTGTCATGAAACATATTTCAAGACTAAATGCAACCTACAATGTCTTAACAACTGCTCTTGCATCCTCACAGACAGACAAGTCTTCCACAATTGCTCACGAGGTTTAGGCAAGCCAAACATCACATTCCTTATTTTTCCAGATTTTATCTATAGTTTAGATTTCAGCAATAATGATATTCGAGCATTATCACAGGAAACATTTGTGTTTATTGGAAAACAAATCGAGTATCTCGATTTAAGCTTTAACCTCCTCAGATCCCTGCCACCTGATGTATTTTCTCATCTTGCTAACTTACTTGTTTTGGTTTTATCTGACAATTCACTAGAAATATTAGATGTAAGAGTGTTTCAAAACTGTCACAATCTAATTGCACTTTTTCTAGATTACAACTTACTAACAACACTAAATGCAGGTTTATTTGATAACCTGCATAGATTGAAATACCTCTATCTGAATGGTAATGGACTGGTCACACTAGATGTGAATCTCTTTGCCAATTTGACCAACTTATCTATTCTTTGGCTACAATCCAACATGTTAACAGCACTAGGTGCAGGCACATTTGGTAATTTACACAAATTGGAATACCTCTCTCTCGATGACAATTCACTGACAGCGATAGGTGCAGGAATATTTGCAAGTACATACAGGTTAAAAAAGCTTTTAATTTCAAGAAACATAATCATACGCTTAGAAGAGAGGACGTTCTCAAATCTGACCCATTTGGAAATACTATCAATAGCATCAAATCAGTTAGAATACGTGCCATTACATCTTTTCCGTGGTCTAAAAAGTCTTAGATATTTGTATTTAGAAGACAATAGACTTCAAACTATCCCTCTAATTGGTCATATGATACAACTCGAACTAATTGACCTGAGTGATAATCCATTAACTAAAATCACAAAACTTATGTTTTCAAGTTTTGCAAATAATACACAATACTATGTAGACAAACTTGAAATATGCATATGTTTCTTAGCTAATTCAACAACATGTTTTCACGCATTGGAACCATCCCCGTACATGACTTGTGAAAGGCTATTATCAATGACTTCAATACTTGTATTTACATGGGTTATAGGGTTTAGTGCCATTTTTGGAAATTTGTTTGTGGTGTGCTGGAAACGATTTAAACAAAGAGCAGAAAATAGAGTGCAATCTCTTTTACTGTCCAATTTGGCAATGTCTGACCTCCTTATGGGCATCTACATGATAATAATCGCATCTGCTGATGTATACTATGGGGAATATTTCCCCATGAATGCCGAATATTGGAGATCGGGTGCTGTGTGTAGAATAGCTGGTACTTTAGCCATTACTTCAAGTGAGGCATCTGTTTTGTTTGTAACGTTCATAAGTGTTGATCGATTCATCAAAATTAAATTTCCACATAGTATTCGCAAATTTCGTGTGAAATCAACAAGAATGATAGCTACAATGGTGTGGTTATTTTCATTATCTCTTGGCTTAGTAGCTACTATATTGGCTGATAGAAATGCAGACTTTTATGACAACTCCCATGTTTGCATTGGTCTTCCACTGACGCAAATGATACAAACGAAATTGCAAACACGTAAAGTTATTACCTTGACATCTATCTTGGATAATGATACAACAATGTTAAACAGCATTCCGTTATTGGAGACCAGTAACTGGAAAAAGTCGGGCCTTTATTTTTCAGTAGCTGTATTTGTTGTTTTAAACATGATCTGCTTCCTGATGATACTTGCATGCTACATAGGGATCATTATGACAGTAGCGTCAAGACCAGCTTTACGCCGTCAAATGACCAAAGAGTTTCGGTTGACACTAAAGGTCTCCGCCATAGTTTTGACAGACTTCTTCTGTTGGTTCCCGATCTGTCTGATGGGGATACTTGTACAAACTGGCTTAGTAGAGCTTCCCAGCTCGGTATTTGTATGGGTAGTGACATTTGTTTTGCCCATCAATCAGCCATAAATCCATTCCTTTATACCATTGCTACAGTTATCAGTGACAGTAACATATGCTCAAGGAGGAAATCTACAGATGTACAAATGCAAATGAGAAGGCAAAACCAACATGTTGCTAGACCTGGTGATATGAATGAAGCCCTTCAAGATGAAAGACAATAAATGACAACACCTCTTTAGGCTAAACATGTCAAGGATCCCTAACGTTACTGGACGGTTATAAGGGAGTTTGCATTTTCTTCGGAACGGGGTGGGTGCCAAATAAGAGGTAGTTTTTTTCCTGATCCATCCGAGAGTAGAAAACTTTATTACCCCCCTTATCAACATAACCCATTATTTTGTGCCCCTCTCCTCCCCGCAACACATGCTTTAACTTTTGTATATTGCAGTGTTTGTTTGTTTTTCCTGCTACTGACTTTTGAGTATGTTCTTACAATCACTACAGGGGTAATTTTGATGGGGATATGGCCCCTCAGCTTTGGAATCTTTTTGAAAATATGGGACCCAAATAGGTGCGATTTCATTGATACTTAAACATAAAATATTAACATTTTTTATTCAAACGAGGATACTTTTTTATTACTTTGTGTGACCCAAACTTTAAATGAAATAATATTATGAACCCTTCTGTTTTCATATCAAAAAACCATGACCCCCCCGCCTAGTATATTTGTGGCCCACCTCTTTCTGAACAAAATGCCAGCCCCCTAAAAAGAAAGAATGTGAGTACAGTTGAGAGGTTAAGCGCTAGCCTGGAACAGGCTTGATGGGGATAATTTCCCGGAGGGGGTCTTTAAAAAAAAATTGAACGGGGATGCTCAAAGTAGACTTCAGAATTTTGACCATCTCTATACCTCAAAAAGCGTGATTTTATGACCCATATCTATACCATTTTTCTAGAAAAAGCACCCAATTTTGGGAAAACTTTGTGTGTTTTTTCGGCAAAATTTTTCTAAATACACCCAATTTTGCAATTGGGCGTATTGGGTCTGTGACGAAAACCAACCCATCAATATAACAAAAATTACGAAAATGCACACCAAAACCCAAGACCACCCGGGGGCTAATTTGCGCCATTAATGGGTCAAATGTCCATTACGACATTAAGGGGTCAGTTTTAGAGTATTACGACATCGCGACATTCAGGGGTATGTGTTTGAATATTTTACGACATTAAGGGTTGGAATTTTCTGAACATGATTTCGACAATTAGGGTCCGATTTTGAGGTGCTCTGACGAGCATGCGTACCACATTTTTCTTCGAGCGGCCCCCGGGCAACATATTACAAATCATTCTGAAAAAATGCTAAGTTCAAAGGTCCACAATCTGATTTTCTTGTTGATTCTTAAAACCATCTTTCAACTGCCATGCAATCTTAGAGGACTTGAAATATCTCCCTTCCCTGATTTGTATAGTTCCTCAAGAATTCAGAATCACGCACGCAGTCTACACATCTTCGTCACAAATCGTCTATTATTGCGGCAACATTTTGAGCACAAATTATCTTCATCTGGAGAGAGAATGGGAGAACTTGGTACGAGTTCCAATCGGTATCTTGCCCTATTGGACTTCAGTAACAAGATTTCGACCCATATTGAGGTTCGTAATATCGCGAGTGGACGAAGAACCCCTTAATAAATGCATTATACAAAGATAGTAACAAATGTATTATGGAATTACAATGAATTTATATCAATATGATGTATTTGTCCTATAAATGTGTGTTGTAAAATTACAAGTACGTTGAAATTTAGTTATATTATGGTTTTACGCATTTTGAACAGAAAATATGAAATATGTTTTTTTTTCAGATGGTAAATATGTAGGTAAAATTCTCTTTTTTTTCTGATATAGCATTGTATATGAGATGGTTCACCCCGAAAACGGGGACTTTGCGACAGAACACTTTCTAATCGGAAATTCATGGAAATAGGCACCAAAAATAAAAGAATTAATAAGAATTTACAGCAGATATTCTGTTGTAAAATTGAATCGCCTTGATCAATTTCAACAAATAAGGAGCTTAGAAAATGCTATAACAGATGAAATGATAAAATCAAAATCATATGAACGGCTCCCATAAATAGGGACTTCAGGTGATTTTTAAATTATACATCAAATTCTGTCAAAGGAATTTTAAATGAAACCAGGTGATCTAAGGAATCCAAAACCGTTTGAATTTTTCAAATCCGACCTTCCGCTGCAAAGTTATTGTACACCCACACGTGCGCGGGGTATTTAAAGATGATTAGTTCCGAATGTTAAAGGGCTGATCAGCATTAAATTTGGGCAGAAATGAAGGCGCTAAAATTTCACCCAAATGATCATTATTGTTGCCGCTTGTTGTTTAATTACATGTGTTTAAGCAGATATATTAAAAAAAAATATTGGGTGTGCATGGATGTCCACATAACTTGGTACTATGCTTAAGGTTGTATGCTTTATCTAGGCAATTCAATAGAGAATTGATATTACATAACAGATATCTGGCCATAATAAAATAAAGTCCGCTTTCTTACAAAAAATAATGATATAAAACCCTATAGCTGGCATATATTGGCCAATAATTTTGCCACATTGACTTGAATGTATTTAGGCCTACTAACGTTGACAATATACCATTTAACCTCAACTAAAAACTTATGCACGTATGTTGACATTGTTTTGGTTTTTGTAATTCGTAACAAATGACAGCAATAATGTGGCCTAATGATATAACTATGGGCCCATTAAATCAAACAAATCGAATCAACTCGAATCGATAGCATGACATCAAACCTTTTGACAATCGAACCTTGTTTATAACCTTGCATATTCTATTGAAAATAGATCATCGTATTATGTTGAACATAGTCGAGCATTATATGGCTTTTTAGTTTTGTTCTGAACCCATCCCCTCCAAATATAATCTTACCATCACCAATATGCGCTTGGTGACAGGAATAAAAAAATCACTATAGTAAAGCACGCCGAAAAACAAACTTTTGTTTTCAGTGTTGAATAGAGTCTCTAGTTTATAACTGTAACTTTACTAGTGATTTTACGTCCATTTTTAAGGTCAAAATGACTACTAAAGACTACTTCGAAAAAGTTGACCCTTTTTGCCGAAACTTCATAATTTCATGATGTTCGTGCAATTCGATTGATTTCAAACTTTGACAGATTGAAGGCTTGATACTTCTTATTGAATTACAAACAATATTGTATTAATATGCTGAGCTAATTTTGAATGATAATGTAACAAAACCGCGTTGTTTTGCCCGAAAATCCGGACGTGAATTACGACTCTGAGTTCGCCCTGTTTGAGCTGTGAATTGCCTGTTTTAAGTATCTACATTATCTACATTTTGTCTGATATACGCATTTGCATAATTTACTTACAAATTGAGCATTCCAATGAGGCAAAAATTACAATGTTGATGTACCAAAAGAAAAATACGGTATTCTAATGTTCATGTTTTAGATTTTAGTTCACGATCTCAACGCTGCCTTGATAGCTCAGAGGTAGATCCCTCGCTTCGTAATGCATGACTACTAAACCGTAATCCATGGTTCAAGTCTCCGCAAAGGCAGTGGAAACTATTTGTGATGGCTCACCCCGAAAGGGGGGACTTTGCATATGATATCGATTTTGATTTTATAATTTCATCTGTTCAAGCATTTTCTAAGCTTTAAAATGACACCTTGCTCGTTAAAATTGATCAAGGCAATCAAATTTTACAACAGAAAATCTGTTGGAAATTCTTGTTATTTTATTTTTTTTTTGCTGCCTATTTTCACCAGTTTCTCGAAAAGTGTTCTGTCGCAAAGTCCCCCTTTTCGGTGTGAGTCATCACATTTATCTTATCATGATTAAAAAATAGTTAGGATTCACGTCTTCTTGAGCAGTGAAGCCCACGAATAATGTCTCAAACTTTGCTCGCTTACCTTTTGGTCAATTGATGTTACCAATGAAATTGTTTATGGTAGATACTTCATTTACACATTACACGGTAGGAGAACGTTGATATTTCACACCACTGACCTACACACACGTTGACACATAGCTCATATTCAAGCAGACATGACTTTAACTTGGATTGATAGTTTTGTTTTGGTACTAACCTCAAGCGTTTCTAGACACTTTTTCAGATGTTGCCGCGCTATATGATAGACCATTTTTATTTGAGAATATGTTATAAGGACGATGATTTTGTCCATGCACACCCATATATTTGTAGACAAGAATTATGATATATGGTTGCAGCGTTATTTAATTTTAAAAACTATCACAATTTTTTTGGAAGTGAAGAATAAACAATTTCAGTTGTCTACAAGTTATGTGGACATCCATGCACACCCAAGATTTTTTTTTACAACATTTCTTTTCTGTTGGGCACAACGTGCCATCAGGTATCAAGTACACTCAAAAAAATAATTTGTTGACTTTACTTTAAAAAATCTGTGCAACACGGTTGCCTTGATTTTATTAAGTAGGTGCAACAAGCATTTTATTCACGTATTTTGTACTTAATTGAAACGGTTTAAAAGAGCTCATTTTATTTGACTTACATAATATTGCCGATAAATTGCACTATCTTGTTGCTTTTACTTGCTTCTATTACGTTCGTTTTACTTACTTTTGAAAACCTATTAAACTCAATTAAGTAATACGTTCACTTAATTAACTGAATAGCGTCAGTAGATTCCACATAAATAAAATGCTTAAATTGTGCTTGACTTACAACAAATTAATTGAAAAATTTAAAAATGAATCAATTTCACTTTTTCTTGAGGAGGAGATTTCTCGATTGGTTCCTTACTAATTTTTAATTACATTTAGAGACATGGGAAAATTTACCTTTGTACCTATCTGAGAATCGAACCTGGGTCCTCTGGATCATGAGTCTGATGCTTTACCGTGTGCGACACAGAGCCATTCACATTCTCAAAAGAGCAGAACATAAATTTATATGTGAAATGTAAATGTTCCATAGTAACTCATCATAGCATTGTATAAAAACTACCAAATGAATGTATTGGACCTTCTTGTGTATATTCTTGTGTATATTAAATCATATTTGACCAGATAAACGTAAAAAATATTACTTTTAATGTCCTTTTTACTATAACTCATCTAACTTATTTGTAGGCTGCATACTACAATTTTCTCTATTTCTTTTTACTTAACTGATTTGAGTTTGGTGTACGCAAAAGTATCAATTTTACATTTTGTTATCTTCGTGAAGGTGTTGTCAACTTAATATTTGTACTTGTTGGTTCTACTTTTGTGTTTAGTTGATTGAATTGAAATACATTATGTCATTGTTACTCATTACTAGATAAATTCAAGTAATACTTACTCAATTTTCGTACTCGTACACCGTACTCATAATTATTGGATCCATGTTGTCAGTGCAACTCCAATATGTCAAGTTTCAATAATTTTAGGTTATTTAGAGTGATAAGAATGCATATCTTATGAGTAATATCTGCAAATTATATGTTTTACGTAACTCAAATTAATATTTTCTAAGTAGCATGAACTTAGTGTAAGTTTCATTTTTTTTAGTGTAGTAGTGGTATAAATTTCGTATGCACAGGTTTCAAGTTCGAATATCTTCTATCTCAGGCACGGCTGTGAAACATTTCCGATAGAGCTATTGGATTCCGATAGACACACTGTAGTGTTTTTTCTCATATGCATGATTGTTTTTTAATCATTTAATGTTTGATAAATATCATTATTTTACTTTGTAGGACTGATTTAAGAATAAAAAATGGATAAAACTTTCTTCATATTTTTTGATACTGATATAATTATGTTCTATCGTAAGCAGTTGTCGAAAACCGATAGCTCTGTCGTATTTATGACACAGTTGCGCCTTAGTTGAACATTCGGTCGTAAAGCATTACTGCTTGTAATACTATTGATAGTTGGTGCTCAGATGTTACTTTGGACATTTTCTTTTTTTTAAACTCAATTAAGATTCAAAACCCGTTCTTCATGTGTCTCTAACGTAACTTTGTTTCCAGCTTGCCATTTTTGAACAAACTATGCAAATTAAACATTGAAACGCTCCAAAAGTGAAAATGAGTTGAATTTAATATCTTATTATTGATTATCTGTGTTTATCTACAAAATGATAATTCATATTAGAGATTTAAGCTCAAAGATGTGATGTGAAGTATTTTGCAATTTTTTTCAAAGACGATATGTCAAAATTCAAAACAACTTGGACTATTCCGATAGATAGGGAATAGGTGTTAATCCCAATTTTCCTTATTTGCCGAAAAAAAAAATAGTTGCTCCAAATTGGTAAATGTAAAGTAAAGAGGACGTTCTGAAGTTATACATGTACTGTATAGGTTGGAGTACCCATTTATCTTCCGAAGCGATTGGACCAAGAAAATTGGACCAGGCTCCACTATTTGTTATATTTGCAGTGAAGGGATCGCCACACCTCCTTCACCTTCAGAATCCCCTTTAGTCTATTACCTCACCAGCATTGCTCTTCAACCGCAGATTCGTCAACCACATTCGGCAAGAGGAAAATTACCCCACCCAAAAAAAAACATCTCCGATTTTAAACAATTACCTCAAAAAAATATTGTCTAAGTGTACTTTGAGCAAAACCCTACCCTTTGAAGCGGGGTCCCCCTAAGGTTTTTTGTCGCTATATACATAAAAACGCAAAATTAACCGACCCCAGACATGTGGGTTATCTTTTACATCCTTGGTGGTCATTTTGATGAAAAAAATAGGGAGGTACCACCTAACGTATACTAGGGTTAGGGTAGGCCGTCAAAGATGGGGAGTATGGGAATTGGTAAAATCCCTGAAATTTTTATGTTGCTATTTTGAAAATGTATGTATGCTATAAGACTCAAACTTATGTTAGATAGAATCACGATTTTCCTTCTTTATTAGCAAAAAAGCCGATGATAATCCGATATTTAGAACTCCTATGGCAAACATTTGATTTGGTGGCCATTTTGCTATAATGGCCATATTTCCGATCCGGGTATACTTTATGAAGTCATAACTACGATTTTGATGATCTTGGTATCGTTAAATAGGAGAGGATCATACCTATCTATTAATAATAAAACCAAGTTCATATGGGGTTCCGTTCCAAAATATTAGGGGAGTCGTTGCAACCCCCCTCCTACGGAGTTCATGTTAAAAATTAAGGACTTAAATCATCATGTTCTACAGGTTTTCTACAGTTAAACATGTTAAAAGAATTCCAATAAGTTAACTAAGCTGCTTGTCATGAGATACTACTGAAATATCAGATTTGCTAATGCTGACGGAATTCGTCTATCAGTACGCAAATAGAATTATGACTTAACGAAAAAAAAAACAATAAGGCCCGGTCCAGACTCCAGGTAGGATGATTTTGTGCAATCTTGATGAAAATTCAAATTCAATTTTATTATTTTTTTATGGTGCAAAATAATTTTACGCAATCCAGATTTTTTTTTATTGAGGTAGGGTACATATCAAGCCTATATTAAATTGTGTGCAATCTTGTTGAAAATATAAATTCAATTCTTTGCTTTTATTATGGCGCAAAACAATGTCATGCAATCCAGATTTTCATGTTTAATGTTTTTTAAATATAGTATTTTATATGTGTGCAATACGTTTGAATTGTATTTTCATTATGTAATATTATCATATTTAATTGTTTCTTGATGTTTATATGTTATACCATTTTATTGTGTAAATTTTGTAATCACATGTAATTTGGCCTACGGGCCACGATGTTGTGAATTTATAAATACAAATACAAAAAATCGGTCCAGACGTTGGTCATCGAATAATCGGTCAGACTCCACTATCGTATAATCGATTTAAACCTACGTCATTTAGGCCCGGTGCAGACTCCTCTATCGTATAGAATATTTTGCTCAGAATATTCTATGCTGACGACAAAATGACGTAGGTCGTCGAATAAAACTATGTGTTTTATTCGGTCACTACGTCATTTTGTCGTCAGCATAGAATATTCTAAGCAAAATATTCTATACGATAGTGGAGTCTGCATCGGGCCTTACTCTGCAAAGTTGCTAAGCTGCAATATCACGCAGAGAAGTATACAATGGCATAAATTGAAATTTGGACATGATCAACAAAGCTTACTCTACAAAATTATACAATTAATATAATCCAACAACTACAATGGCATATGCTAATGGTCACAGGCGAAATACCGGCGACCAACCCCTAGGGCGAAGGGTACCCTAGGAGTTTACAATTAATTGAAAGGTGTGAATAAAATGATATGTATTGATTAAGTGTTGACTGACCGTAGGCGAAATACCGACGGCCTACCCCCAGGGCGAAGGGTACCCTAGGAGTGTACATTTGATTATGAGGTAGGTTCAATACTCTATTTAAAAACAGCCAGGGATTCTGCATCATATGGCGATGGGTTTAGTGAATTCCAATCATTGGTATCTAAATGACTTGGTACTATACTGAATCTTTGTGGATGATATTGCCTAGTTTTTGTAGCAGATTGTCTACATACATTGGTGGGAATTGGTATGGAAATTTGATTGTTTTGGATTTTATACATGATGGCTAAACGGTTATTTTTTTTCTTCTGTGCTCTAGGGAGGGCCATTGCAGGTCATCTAATATCTTTGTAACCGTGCCCTCTGTTCTTCTATGATCATTAGTTACAAATCGAGCCGCTCTACGCTGAATTGATTCAATACGTTGGATGTCACATTTATTATGGGGATCCCACACAGCGCAGGCGAATTCAAGATGGGGTCTGACGAGGGCAAAGTACATTTGTTGTTTGACGTACTTCGCACATCTCCAAAGGTTCCTGCGAATAAACCAAAGAGCATTGTTAGCTTTGACTGTGACATGGTTATTGTGATGTGACCATTTAAGGTCGCTACTAATTTCTATTCCTAGATAGGGATGATGAGATACTTTTTCTAATTTATCTTGATTCATGGTGTATGTATATTCGACGGGGTTTCTTTTGGTGGTTACACGTAGGGTCTTACATTTGCGAGTATTAAACGACATCTGCCATTTAGATGACCACTCTACAAGAGAGTCTAGATCTTTTTGCAACATTTGTGAATCTGATGGGGATAAAATTGACCTGTATAATAGACAATCGTCTGCAAAGAGACGTACCTTGATGGAATTACTAAGATTTTCAGATATATCATTAATATATATTAAAAACATTAATGGCCCTAGCACCGTCCCCTGTGGAACACCAGATTTCACTGGAGACGGAGCAGATGATTCTCCATCAACAACAACCTGCTGTGTTCGTGAAGTCAGCCATTCGGAAATCCATTTCAAGATGTTACCACGTATTCCGTAAAATTCAAGTTTATTTATATTAGTCGTTGATGGGGAACTATATCGAACACTTTCTGAAAATCTAAGATAAGGACATCTGTTTAGACTTTGTTATCAATATTCCTGGCTAGATCATCTATGGTGATTATTAATTGTGACTCACACGAGTGCTGTGCCCTGAAACCATGCTGAAACGCGGATAAGATTTTGTGATTTTCTAAATGTGACATGATGTGACGAAACAAGATATGTTCAAACAATTTACAAGTTACCGATGTCAATGACTCCAGAATTTTTTACTTACTGATGGATTTGAATTTACAACAGAGGAGCTTTCAAGGAGGCCAAGCAGGTATTGATTTTTTGAATGACTAAGCTCTTTTTGCACTGTTTTTCGTAGGGCTTTAAATTTTTCCCATATTTTATTATCTTGATAACGTTTGTATGCGTTATAAACCCTTTTTTCTTGCGAATTAGTCTACGGATTGGGGTCGTCATCCAAGGAACATCCCATCTTTGTTTAACATTTTTCTGGGGGACATGAGATTTCAACATTTCATTGATATTAAATTTTAACAATGCCCAATTATCACTTGCAGACTGCTGTTCATGATCTTTTGACTTAAAGAAGATGTCATGAAACTTAGCAGCATCTGCTCGGATTCCTTCCTCGTTCATTTTTCTGAAAAGAAATATTTTACGAGGTGGTGTCCTCTTTATGTTTGCTCTAATATTTATAGTAGCTGTGACAACAGAGTGGTCCCTCATACCTGGGTAGTTCTTAACTTGATCAACAATATTGGGGTGTGAGGTAAACATAAGGTCTATGTTTTCTAGACGTGTCGGTTCAGTAACATGCTGATGCAAGCCATAGTCTTCAACATAATCTAGTAATTCACGATTTACTCTGAAGCCATATTGTGGGTTAGGTGAGATGGTTTGATTTTCCCAATCTATGTCTGGAAGATTAAAATCTCCCCCAAAAATAATATTTGGTACAGTATCAGCTTGATACAGCTTTGACAAGGAGGTATTTAACTCCACCACAGGCACTGGGTTACTATTAGCTGGGTTACTATTAGTTGGTCTATAGTAAGACCCAATATACAGAGGTCTATTACCAACAATATTGATTTTACACCAAATGATTTCGCACTTTGTGTCAAGAGTAACCTCAGTTGATGATACAAATTTGTTTGTTATTGCCACAAACACACCCCCACCTGCCACATTCCTATCTATCCTAGAGATAGTGTATCCAGGTGGAAATACCTCCGAGTCGGAGAAGGTGGAATCTATATGTGATTCTTGCCCACATATGATATCTGGTTTGTGGGTTTCTACGAGGTCTAATAGGTCATGCTGCTTTCTGTCACTCTTTAAACTTCTACAGTTAACTAGCATTACCTTTACTGTTGTGGGCCTGTTAGTAGATTTTGGACGAGGGCTAGATGTTAATATTTTGTCTGCTTGAAAGCTCTCAGGCTCATCCATTGAGTCTTTCAAGCTGTCGAACATATTAGAATATTGAAGGTCAGACATGGTGAATAAGGATTTTGAGACATTTGGTAAGCAGCATGCAGGGCACTCCCGGTAAATAACTTTGCCTTCAATGGTTTGATTAAGTAGAGTACTGCTTCGCGGCTTGCATGGGACCATATGCCACATTCGTGGCATTGGAGCGAGGGAGACGCAAGATCAATGCCGTCTTTGCAAATTGAACATTGAGGTACATTAGGACCTGGATTGCATTGTATATCCCCTGATAGTATTAGGAATAGCACAAAGAATTAACAAATATAGAATTTGTACTCTTCAATGGGATGGATATTGAACAAATATAGAATTTGTACTCTTCAATGGGATGGATATTGAAATGGAACAGAGACTAGGACTTATTGCAGTCCAGTCAGAGCTTAGGGTCGGAAATTGATTTCTGAGGTTTGTGTCGGTATAGCTTATAATAGCTGCACTAGTGATCTTGGTTAATTTGATATTTAAATTATAAAACGATGGTGGATGTTTGATTAAGCATTCAGTTTTACATTTTTCTATGTAGGTATGATTAAAGTTACATATCAGTTTGTTCATGTTCAGAAGTTCAGAGTCTGATGTCTGATTCAATACACTTTGGCTTGCATCAATAGCAAGCCAAATAGGATAGGAGTCCGGGTCTAATTGAACTCCACGATAGTGGAGTCTGCACCGGGCCTTAGTCGTCAGCATAGAATATTCTAAGCAAAATAGTCTATACGATAGTTGAGTCTGGACCGGTGTAATGAAATACAGCGTCCGTGTGACTGAGCGTCCTAGGTACTATTCAACTGTATTTGTATAAAACTTACTCGTACATGTGCTATCAATAAATCATTGATTGCGACTTATCAATTAGACCCGGTGTAATGAGACTGAAAGTCCCCCATAACCAGGAGTCTGGGTCTAATTGAACTACACGGAATAAGACGCATTCGATGATTTATTGATCGCACATGTACAAGTACTTTCTACACAATTTAATAGTACCTAGGACATTTCAGTCACACGGACGCTGTATTTCATTACATCGGACCCCAGGTTATGGGAGACACTCAGTACAGTCTCACCAGGCCACAATCTATCATATGCATACTTGTCAGAGTAAATGTATTGAAAACAACCAAATGAAAGATTTTTGTGATTGATACAAGAGAAAATTTATTCACTATATGAATGTGGACAAACTAAAAGTGGGGCAGTGGCGAATCTAGGGGGCAGCTGGAGCCGACTATCCAACCTGTATCTTAGGAGAATCTTACCGGTAAAATTCTATAACGCACCGGGAAATCGGCAAAAATGTCTTTGCTTCATTTGAAAAATTATCCTATAGGCCCGAATGGGGCAAATGTGTCGTTACTTTTTTAAACTTAAAACAGATACATGTATCTTTGTGTAATGATGGTATTACGTAGCATTGAATTTGGTTCTTATACTGAATTATGTTTCTTTAATTATATATTATTCAATCTTTTTCTGCCTTCTTTTTCAATTCAAGCACTTTTAGTAGCACAAAATTAAAGAAATGTTTTATGTTACGATTGTCTCCTTGTTTCTTTGGGCAAGAAAATTCACTCTACTTGCTCCATGGTCACGTAAAGCCGTGGGTCCCCTGTGCGAATGCTCCTTCTTGGGGCGCTGCATACAGTGTATACCTGTTGAGTCTATCAATATTTCTGTAGCAGGGTTTAAAGTGTTTCTAGTCCTATTTGTATCCACACAGTAAAATAATGGGACAATCCAATAAAAGAGGTGTGGTTAAACCCAAGATTTCACCGCAGCAGATATTTTAAAGAATATACCAGTATTCTCAATCCCAGAAGATCTATATGTATATAAAAATGAATTCATGAAAAATATATTACCTTTAATCATGACGATTAAATTTACGGTAACCAAGGTATATAGCAGATTTTTTTTTTTGGATCAATTTCAGTTACCATGGTTATGGAAACAGATGAAACAAGAGAATTGTGGAAAAAGTTAATTAGTAGATTGAACTTATTAGCATTAGAGATTTATGAAGTGTCACATGCGCATACATGTTGAGACGCCATTGGTCAATCATTTCACAGGTGGGCGCAAATTTTGCAAACGTATGACTATTAATACTGAACTAATATCATTACCTAATTAGTCTCATCGTTAGTGGCACTCGTTACTTACACTCTTAGAAGGCCGGGATCAAATATACGAGAAAAAGGATCAATTTTGATCCTTTTTTTGGGATCACTTTGATCCTTAAGCTCATATTTGATACCTAAAAAGGATCGAAATTTATCCTTTTTGTCTCATATTTGATACTTTCTTTCTAAGAGTGTAGTCACATGGTAGTGAACTTGGATCATCCGATATAAGAATTCAATCGTTAAACCAGGGGGGGTAGGACATGACGTCAGCAGATTTTGAAACTCCCATTCAAAAAACTTGAATTTTAACTAACGCTCAAAAATTTCATTTTATGCCCTTACTTAGTGTATAAACATGTGCAGATTTCAAAACCGTTGGGGTTGGGACTTCAACCCCAGAAAACTAAAAAGATATTGTGATTATTATAAAGAACTACTTTTCTTTTCATTTACGCATTGAAATATACGGGCGATACCACGGATGACTACGCATCAAATCTGAGTAAACAGTCCGGTAAACAGGCAATTAAAGGGATCGTCCTACCACCACTGCGTTAAAGGCCAAGAAAGTTTAACAGTTAAACTTGTAAACCACCAAGCAAAACTGACTGTAGCTAATCAGATATGACAAGTAAATATAACAAAGTCTGGGTCTCAAGGTTTCCTCTCAGTGGGTAGCTTTCAAGCAATACAATAAGAATACACAGATATATCCAATGGTGCTTAATCCATAAAAAGTGTGTTTCCCAATTATCAGGATTATAAGTGTCACTTAAGGTGATCACAAGTGTTAATACATTTTCCAGATTTTTACATTGGCCTTTAAACTGTCTTTCGATGTGGTTTTCATATTCATACCGGTGTATGTACAGTACAGTTGTGTGTGCTTGTGCTGTTTATGAATAATTAAGAGGTTTAAGGTGCGGCTGTATATTAACAGGAGAGTGGTTTTTCAGGGTTTGTCAGAGTGCGTTATGTGTGGAGACATGTGAACGCCACCTGTACGTGAGGCACCAAACGTACAGGTGGCGTTATGTGTGGAGACATGTGAACGCCACCTGTACGTTTGGTGCCTCAGATATATAGTGTCGTAATAGGCGACAAGTAACAAATACAGGGACTAATAAACCGTCTAGTCAACACAGTTTGTTACTTTATGAAGAGTGCAGGGAATCAACGATTTCAACAAAGATAATTTTCAGCAACAACTCAACATAATATTTTCTTCCAATCCAAATCCTGTACAACCGTGGACTTCTGTTCGCTTAACAATTTTGTTCATTACTGTTTGAAACTATGAGATAATACTAGGAACATTTGGTCTGAAATTGCTTGAGTTTGTTTCAATCAAAAATCATCCTGAAGGCTGAATCATCGTAACACTACATCGTTCTTCAAATATGCAAAGTTCAAAGGCCCACCAGCTGGTTTTCTTAACGGTTCTTAACACCATCTGTCAGTTGCCATGCAATCTCGGAGAAATTGAAATATCTCCTCTCCCTAATTCATATTGTGGAGATGTAGAGAACATGACCGATCCGATCGGTGTAGCTGTCTTCGGAATTCAGATTCACGCGTGTAGTCTACACATCAAGCCAGATTCTTCCTCACAAATACATGTTTGTATTAATGTCTGTTGATGCCCGTAACAATTTAGGTACAGATTATCTTTATGTGGAGCGAGCAGAAGAACTTGGTATGTGTTCCAATCGATATCGTGCTTTCATGGAATTGTCTAAGCAGCCTTGCATGGTAAATTTAGGAAGTGAATCCATCAAACTGCATCTTCGGGGGAATATCTCTGTAGTTTTACAAGATGTAATGGTGAATGAGGACATTCCTCGTGGATGCAATGATAATGTCAACTACGATGATGTCAACTACGATAATGAGGTAGGTGTCCTTAAGCTTGAAGGTCAGACGTCAAATTGCACCAAAGTAAAGGGGTTCGGGTCAGTTATTTACTGTCACAGTGATGAAACATATTTTAAGACTAAATGCAACATACAATGTCCTAACAACTGCTCTTGCATGCTCACAGACAGACAAGTCTTCCACAATTGTTCACGAGGTTTAGGCAAGCCAAACATCACATTCCTTATTTTTCCAGATGTTATCTATAGTTTAGATTTCAGTAATAATGATATTCGAGTATTATCACAGAAAACATTTGCGTTTATTGGAAAACAAATCGAGTATCTCGATTTAAGCTTTAACCTCCTCAGATCCCTGCTACCTGATGTATTTTCTCATCTTGCTAACTTACTTGTTTTGGTTTTATCTGACAATTCACTAGAAATATTAGATGTAAGAGTGTTTCAAAACTGTCACAATCTAATTGCACTTTTTCTAGATTACAACTTACTAACAACACTAAATGCAGGTTTATTTGATAACCTGCATAGATTGAAATACCTCTATCTGAATGGCAATGTACTGGTCACACTAGATGTGAATCTCTTTGCCAATTTGACCAACTTATCTATTCTTTGGCTACAATCCAACATGTTAACGGCACTAGGTACAGGCACATTTGATAATTTACACAAAATGGAATACCTCTCTCTCGATGACAATTCACTGAAAGCGATAGGTGCAGGAATATTTGCAAGTGCATACAGGTTAAAAAAGCTTTTCATTTCAAGAAACATAATCATACGCTTAGAAGAGATGACGTTCTCAAATCTGACCCATTTGGAAATACTATCAATAGCATCAAATCAGTTAGAATACATGCCATTGCATCTTTTCCGTGGTCTAAAAAGTCTTGAATATTTGAATTTAAAAAACAATAGACTTCAAACTATCCCTCTAATGGGTTATATGATACAACTCGAACTAATTGACCTGAGTGATAATCCATTAACTAAAATCACAAAACTTATGTTTTCAAGTTTTGCAAACAATACACAATATTATGTAGACAAACTTGAAATATGCACATGTTTCTTAGCTAATTCAACAACATGTTATCACGCAATGGAACCATCCCCGTACATGACCTGTGAAAGGCTACTATCAATGACTGCAATACTTGTATTTACATGTACATGGGTTATAGGGTTCTGTGCCATTTTTGGAAATTTGTTTGTGGTGTGTTGGAAACGATTTAAACAGAGAGCAGAAAATAGAGTGCAATCTCTTTTACTTTCCAATTTGGCAATGTCTGACCTGCTTATGGGCATCTACATGATAATAATTGCATCTGCTGATGTATATTTCCCCATGAATGCCGAATATTGGAGATCTAGTACTATGTGTAGAATAGCTGGTACATTAGCTATAGTTTCAAGTGAGGCATCTGTTTTATTTGTAACGTTCATAAGTATCGATAGATTCATCAATATCAGGTTCCCACTTACTATTAACAAATTACGAGTGAAGTCAACAAGAGTGTTAGCTGCAGTAGTGTGGCTATTTTCATTAACTCTTGGTTTAACAGCTTACATTTTAGCTGGCAGAAATGCAGATTTTTATGACAACTCCCGTTTCGGAGATATAAGTGAAATTGAAACTGTTGTTCCAATTTAACTGAAATTTTAAATTGAAAAATCTTCAGTGGTAACTTTTCATATGACAGTGAAAACCAAGATTTGAAAATCTGACTCTCTAACTTTAAGAAACGGGTGCA